>ML292788.1:0-74128 GCA_005239495.1 Nicotiana undulata | reverse complement strand
CCCAAACCCCCCCCCCCCCCCCCCCCTCCCTAAGCACTTCTGATTTTGTGTTTAACCTGGTCTAGTACAACCATGTTCTAATTAGCAATTCTGAAATCCATGCCCTACTGTTTGTATTGCTAGCTATTCCTTAATCCCAAATACTTCTGTGCTTCCTTTTGTTATGTGCTCACTATGTGTGATGTATTTGTTCCCAACTCCCAAAATCCATGTGTGAAAGACTGTTGAACCTGTTTGCTTTGAGTTGTTCTGCTGTTTGTTTGATTCCTCAAGTGTTTACACTGTTCTCGCTTAATCTATTTTACTATTAATCAACTCATATTTTTGTAAAACTTATTCACTCAAATGAGTCCTTTTCAATAATACTTTCCTATCAAAACCTTTCAAAACTATGTCAAGCACTCTCACTCTACTCTTAGTCACTAGGTTCTGCCCCCCCCCCCCCCCTTCCTTATTCCCATGGTGTCTTCCCCCCCCCCCCCCCCCAGTGTGTGACTGCCTTGGGATCCCTGTGACATCCCTCTGAACTCTGACACTCTGGAGCTGGACTTTCCACATTGCACTTATTGACTTCTTGTTAGGAAAATCTGGGTGTGAGCACTGCCCGGGATCCTTGAGGTCCTTAGGGAACTCTGACACACCCGGACATGAGATTGGCTATGAAACTTTGGCATTTGAGGTTATGGTGACTTGGTATCCTCAGGATACATTTGGGCCTGCTTCAGGCTCCCTATAGATAACTTCTTCTTTTTCATTTTATTATGTAATTTATTCAGCTATTGGTTTGTAATAATTAATTTGTAAGCAGATATTGGGAATGACTAGTGAAATGGGAGGGTAGCTATATAATTCTATTAATGTCATTGGGTAGAAAGCATGTCTTAGGCTTTACATTCTTTATATCTGCATTAGAATCCATGTTTTAGGACTAATATGTTTATCCAAATCATGCGAAACATGCATTAGATACCATGTTCCTAGGACTTCATCTTTACTGCTTCAGCATCTCATACGTCACTAATATATGTTCTTCATTGAACCAGCCTATCACTTAGAAACCCTGCTCCAAGGATAATAAATAACATTGACACAAAATTGTCACTCATTCTGTGCATTTAGAAATCATGTTAATAATGTTGCATTTCATATCTTAGCACTTCTGCCATTTGTATGTGCAGATTAGTTACCATGCTCAGGATTCTGTCTGCATTTGTTTAATACGCCTAGTTAACTACTGATTCGTGAAAAGGTATAAAACAGTCTCACGTATAATAGTCATGTTTGCTTTCAATTAGAACTAGTATCAATCCTTTAACTTTCAGATTTACATCACCTAGAACAGCATGTTGTAGGTTAAATACTTTCAAAACTGTTTAAATAACTAGTAATTGTTACGCACAATCCCACGCCTAGGCAAGCCTTAGGTAATCAATCTTTATGAAACTGGGAAAACTGTTTGATTATGTTTACTGCCTAAAGACTCACAGGTTTAAAATCAGTAGGCAAGCTGATTAGGACCCGGCCGCTGAGTTATAAAAAACGGTGTTGCATATTTCTGTGCATTGATATTTACTTAGAGATCCTGTTTTAGGGCATTGATATTCACCTAGATATCCTGTTTTAGGACTCCTTTTAATAAAATTGCCTCTTGTTTGTGTTTGAGACGTGATGCTTATGTGCATTATATGTGGAGGTAAATCTGAGCCTTTTAAATGTTTCCTTCACTTATTTGTTAGTCCTACTTGTTCTTGCTTGTCGCCTAGCATTTTTCCCTTTTAAACCTTAGGGGTCTGTCTAGAACTTCCAGTATTTAGAGATCCTAAATTCCTCTAGGACCACAAGAAAGGGACGGGTAACAGCACGCTTAGAGATCGTTAAGTAAAACTCGCTTAATAACCGCTAAGGGGTGTGATAAAGGGTAGAAAAGGATATGATGACATGTGCTCTAATGCCACGTGTAGCCCCTCATCGAAGAGTGATTACCAGGCATTGTACAGATGTGATCCTATAGGATAAACAACTTAGGACCTCCCTTACCCTTTACATATGTGTGCTTAGACTGTGAGTCTTTTAAAAACTTTTATCACATATGTGTGCTTAGACTGCTAATCTGTCCAACCATTTATTTGTTTATATATGTGTGCTTAGACTACATATTTGCTACTTAATTAATTCACAAAGTCCGTTTGGTCGGGAACCACAGTTGTGGACTTTGAGGGGTGCCTAACACCTTCCCCTTGAAGTAATTTCTAGCCCTTACCCAATCTCTGGTTATTCAATCTATGTTATAAGTGACCTTAGTAGGTGCCCTAACGCACCTTAATTCGTTAGGTGGCGAATCTTCAAATCCTTCACACCCCTTATCCCAAAAGCAAATGAGTTGTCCCAATAATGTCAAAAACCCTGACTGACCCGAAAGGAGAGGAAAAAGGGGGCGCAATAGCGACTTCTCCTTCCGTTCACGGACCATGGCACTAAGGCTCTTTAGGTCGGGACAGTTCCTGAAGTCGTGCGCCTCTCCGCATATATAGAATCCCTTCTTCTCGGCCTGTGTCTTCTTCTCGGCGTAGCCTTTCCGGCCACTCGACTTTTTGGAATCTTGGGTCTTGTAGTATTGTTGTTGTATCCCCTTGCTTTTGCCACGGTCTCCCCAGCCTTTGACATTGTTAACCTTTGACTCCTTGCCTTTGACATTGTCGTGCTTGTCATGCTTGAAATCCATTAATGATTTCAGCCTCCACTATGACTTGGTCTATATCCGCGACTTGTCGGCGTTGCAACTCTTGTTTAGCCCAATTTTGCAACTCGTCCATGAAGTGGAACAACAAGTCATCATAGGTCAGGTTGGGAATTTCAAGCATAAGGGTAGTGAATTGCTTAGCGTAGTCACATATGCTCCATGTTTGCTTTAATTCCCTTTGCGCCTTGCCTCGTACTAGACATTGTTTGTGAAAGAACTGTCGCTTGAACTCGGCTTTGAATTGATCCCATGTGGTAATAGTACATAGACCTTTATCCACGCCGGCCATCTTCCTTCTCCACCATCGCATGGTGGTCTCTGAGAGGTACAATACTGCACTGTTGATCATGGCCTCGTTGTCCCTCACTTTGCCATGCTTGAAGTAGTTCTCTAAGTGCCAAAGGAAGTTTTCCACTTCTTGTGCATCACAAACACCTTTGGGGTTTGGGAGCCTCGATCTTGGCCTCTCTCATCACCACAACATTACCGGCTGCCTCGGCCACGCCAGCATTGACATGTTCCTCGAGTGACACTATCTTTGCCTTCATAGCATTAATAGTACTTAAAGCCTCCATGAGTCTGCACTCTAAGACAGTGATGGTTTGCCTTAGTTCCATCTCAGTTTGTGTACGTCCCTCCAAGTCATTTCAGATACTCTCAATCTCTTCACGAGTGTGCCCCTCAAGAACGCTAAGGGTGCTTTTCACCTTCCCCAAGCGTTGGCCAATGATCTCCACAGCGTCCATCCCCGTGTTCATCTTCATCACCCACTCTTTACCGAGCGAGACGTCCTCGAGCAGGACCTCCACTTCATCCTCGCTCGCCTCAGTATGGTTCTTTGGATGTAAGCCCTTTGTTTGACACAACCTCGGGTGGCACCTCCTTGCTCTTGTTGGTAGCTTTCCTCTTTTTGTTACGGCCTCTCTTGCCAGCAACATCTTGGATGACATTGGCTTGGGTGTTGTCATCGTTACTTTCTTCGTCATTCGATATTTTGTTAGTAGCAACTTTGCTTTGATACCACATTATCACGTCCTTAGTCGTTAACTAAAACGGCACTTGACAACTTGCTCACATTTTTTCTATGTCAAGTCAGCCTTACTACACTCAAGATCGCTAAGAGAACGGTAGAAAGAACACAAGAAAACTGTTAAAGAAAGCTTTGTATTAGAGAAAACTTGAATTGCTTGCTTAATGAATTACAAATGAATGCCCCTTTATATACTAGTCTCCTAGGGGCTAGTGTGTAAATATTAATTGTTATACAAATACTTAATATTTACAAGATAAGGGCTTCCTCTAGAATTGTCTAGGCTAAAAGATCCCAAGAACTTTCGTAATAAATCCATAAGGAATTAAGGTCTTCTTAAGGAAATGTCTATACTTTTCTAGTATCTTCTCACTAGGGGTGTTCATGGTTCGGTTTGGATCGGGTTTTTGCTAAAAAGAAACCAAACCAAGTAAGTCGGTTCTTAAAATATTGGAACCAAACCAAACAAAACCAATTAAGTCGATGTTTTAGTGATTCGATTTTTGTCGGTTTTTATCGGTTTTTTCAGTTATTTATCATTTTTTTCTTAAACATGAGACATACACTACCAAACGCATATTCCACAGCGACTATTTTTCAACGTAACACTAACAACCCAATTGTTCTTTGAAAAATCTGTCGTTTACCATGATATATTAATGATAAATGAATCAAATAATGATGAATAATTTAAGTCAATTAAAAAATGATTATTTTTAACATGAAATAATTCTTGTACTTAGTAAAAGCAAACTACCAATCAAACTAGAATGTAAAAGCAAAAAATTAGATTATTGTAATAGCAAAGAACTAGACTTAAAATATAAATGACTAATATGTACCATAATATTTTAGAAACTTTATATAAAAATATACATATATATGTGTGTAATAATAAATTGATCAGTTTTTAAAATTCAAAACCAAAATCAAACGAAACCTAAAAGGTATCGATTTTTTTGATTGATTTGATTTTATTTTCAATTTAGTTCGATTTTTCGGATTTGTATGAACACCCGTACTTCTCACAAATGTTAACCTTTCTATTATGTAAGTTTCGGCATGATGACGTGACAGGTCTACGACATAAAGTTGATAAAAGTCAATCTCTTTCACTTCAAAGAGGTACAAGGAGCTTTAGCTTACTCTACAAAAACCTATAACAAAGCGAAAACGCAAAATTGATCAACGCTAAACGAAACAGACTTCGCATTTACCCCTCCATTTCATTTCTTTTGGTTGGTCCAACATATCTCTGGCACAGGCAGAGTGCTCGTTCCTGCTAGTAGTACTATAATTATTTATTTATTTTCAAAGCTCAACCTTATTTAGTAAGAAGAGTACCGCTAAAGCAAGCACCCTTCAAGAGATACATTTTCAGCACCAAGTCTAATAGGGAACTAAATAGAAATAATCGTTAACTCCAACAATATTTGTTGTTTTTAACGCCTCCTAATTACTAGATGTTTGTTCTCCCAACTATGCTTCAATTGGTAAAAGCGAATCACCTGCCAAGATTAATCCGAGTCTATAGTTAATTCAGTGATGATGAGTACATAATTTTAAGCAATTTTTGCAAACAAATAGACAACTGCGTGTCTCAGAAAATCTCAAAAAGTAAAAGTAAAGGGGTTACAAAGGGTGAGTCTACTCAGATCTTCACCTAAAGCTTATCAGAAGCCCAAATGAATACTGTAGCAAATTTTAAAAAAAAAAAGAATATCATAATAATAAAGAAGATACTTTTCAATAAAACAAGAATGCGATTCCAAATAGAAAAATGGAAGAGGCTCAGACACGCACAAATAGGTCATCAAAAAAGTATAACATAATAAGGAATGTTATATCAGCATCGAGAAATGTTTTGTTTCTTCATCGCCTCTCAATTAACTTAAGAGATGAAAGGAGGAAATAGAAAAGCAAAGCGTGGAGGCTCAGACGACACGCACAGAGAGTCATCAATTAATGAAATCTGTATAAATACAATTATCTCAGGAATGCATTCTTTTGTCTTCACCGCCTCAAACTACAAGTTGAAGCTGACGAATGCATTTTATACACACAGAGAACCCTAGCCTCCAATGTGTGAAAGTGGACCGTGTTTGGGCTTTTTGAACATGGGCTGCCTTTGCCAAATAAAGTAAAAAGTAGCACGGGGCTAGCCAGTTTTCCGAACTGATAATTGAAAAATTACCGGCGTTTACAAATTTATTAAAAAATAGTTATTATTTTGTTGTGGCACGGATCGGTCCAGCATAATATACTGAAAATTGGTGTACTGTATATGAACTTCTAGCATATTATGCTGGAACTCCAACTCGCGGAAAGTTCCAGCATAATATATTGGAGATTGGAGCACCTGTATGAACTTTCAGTATATTATGCTAGAATATTTTTCGAATTTTGAACTGTGTTTTCGTTCATATTTATCTTTACATAAAAAATGACTAAATTTCGATTACTTTTGAAACTGTGACTATTTTTCAATTACCACTTGTAAATATGACTATTTTTGAATTTATCTTGAACTGGGCTTAAGTACAATCTCAAAGTTTTTGACCAGCTACAAATGGTAAAAATTGCACGGGGCGCCCTATTTGGTCGCCCCCATTTAACCTATACCCATATTTTTAAAATTATTTAACTTATACCCTAATTTTTACAACTTCAGGCGCCTTCTTCTTCCTACTACTTATGCGCTCCTTTCTTCCTCCTTTCTTTTCTACTCTTTAGTGCTGAAGTTTAGTGCTGAAAAGATAACTTTTTCTTGTTTTCAAGTGTGAAATGGTAGAAAAGACAGCTATAAATCTTTAGTCTGTAGTCAAAAGAAAGAAACAATAATTAAAAGATCGTTGTAGAGAAGACTGGATATGACTATTCAAGAGGATGAAAATTGAAACATGAGATTGGTATTAAAAGCTAGTTCGACTGTCGGACAAAAACTTCAGCTTATTTAGTACTGAAGATTTTACAAATGAATTAAATATCTTTAGCATCTTTTGATGAAGTTTTTTGAACTAATGAATCCAGGACAAAACTTCAACTTATTTAATGCTGAAATTTTTACAAATGAACTAAATAACTTCAACATCTTCTGCTGAAGTTTTTGAAAAAGCTTTACGACAAAACTATTGAATCCAGGACAAAACTTCAGCTAAACGCATGCTGAAGTTCAACAAATAGAGAACAAAACTTCAGCTAGTAGAATGCTTAAGTTCAGCCGTCTACTAGAATACTGAAGTTTGCGTGATTGCCTTTGTTACTTCAGGCCCGTATGCCTGAAGTTTACGTGAAACGTGAGTACGCTTGCAATTTTTTTAACAAAGGGGGTATAAGTTAAAACATGACCCAAAAAACGGGTATAGATGTAAATCTCCCTTACAAATTGGGTTACTTTTCTTTTAGTCATTTGAACAATATAGCGTCAGAAGTTAAAGTTGAAGTGAGAAAAAGTAAAGAGAAAATGACCCTTTATAGCCCCTTAAAATTTTAATAGTCCATATTTTTCTTATGGATACGAAATGGCCATCTGGCCCAAACATATTACATCTTATAGTCTTAATATCTATTTTTATATTTTTTGTTTGTATATTTTTGTATAGTGATAGCCTATTTAGTATATCTTTTATACAGTGACAGTCTATTATATAAAATGTATAATAACGGTCTATTTTGTATATTTTTTGTATAGTAACAGTCTTTTTGTATATATTTTGTATAATGACATCTGTTTTATATATTTTTTGTATAGTCTATTTAATATATAAATTATATAGTGACAATCTATTTTATCTATTTTTTGTATATCTTCTAAGATGACCACGGCAAAAGGCTCGCTCCCATAGATTAAATCATCTTGACAATTGACACATATAGGTTAAATACACTACAATTCTCTTTCTTTTACAAAAAAAAGAAGAAAAAAAGCAAGTAATACTGTAATGCAACGCTTAAAAATGTTCGTGATCTCGCAAATTTGATAAACAGTTTTCGACTTCTTCCTCGTTATTATCTAAACAAGTAAGATCAAGAAAGAATAAATCAAATAAAAACACTTCTTGAATGGGAGAATTTGTATCCCAATCAGAGTTGTAAAACAAGCTTTTAACTTGCTTCTTGATGGGCAAAATAAATATAATCGTCCATAGAATCAGGAAAAGGCTTAGGACAAAAGGACTAGATAATTCATGCAAGAATACTTACGTTACGAGTCAGGGTACTTGCATTCAATTTACAATAGATTGAATGGTGGCATGTGTCAACTGCGACAAGGGTTAGTTAATTTTAATGGCTAGCCATTAGAATTGGTTCTGGACTATAAAATGCATATTATAAATTATGGCCACCGAAAGATATTAGTTTCTAGCGAATGGCTAATAACGAAATTTGCTCAAAAGTAATGTCCTTTAAACATGTCCGGAAAAGTTATTTATACATTTTAACTTTACGAGCGATCTCTTATTATCCACGCAGTGGAACTAATCAATTTAAGTTTTTTTATTGACTGAAAGAAATTTTGTTGGCTAATTTTTGTGCTTCTAAGACTATAATTAAGTCATAATAGCTTCATTGAAGGAAGAAACAAGCTGGAAAATGTGCTACATGGTGGTAATAATCCTCATTTTAAGGAATAAGATAATAGCTTCGACTTGGTACCTCCAACCAACCTCCTTGCTTAAGGCGCAATTTAACGTACGATTGCCAGTTTAACCATCCTCTTTTCCTTGTGTTTTTATTTATATGTAATGATTTCACTTTTAGAGTAGTTGTTACCGAACCTTATATTTAAGAAGAAGAAAAAGCACAAAATAATCGTAATGTTAGCTGATAAAAAGAAGATTAACTATTCACCAACTCTAGTGAGGCCTTAAATCTAATAAACTAAGGAACTAAAGTAAGTTCTCTAATTATGAGAAATGTATATTTTTACCTGCGGCCCAATATAATAGCCGATAATATATATATATATGTTGGTAACACTGTAAACATTTATCATTGATAATCAAAGAGCAATTTACAAACTAAAGAGCACCTAACCTTAGACCTCCAGAATCAAAGAAAGCAGCTAATTACATTTGTAATCTTTGAATGAGTCCTCCACATCTATATGTACAAGTGTGTATGTGTTATATACACATAACGTGCATATTTTATATACTTCTTGTCTAGCGAATGAAATTAGTTTCACCTTGCCGGGTATAACTGAACAATGAATGGAACAGGTAGCGGTTGTTTCCCTCGAAACGTTGTGGTTTTGATTTTCCCTTTTACCTATTTGAATAGAAAGTAAATATTGCTATTTTCTCTTGGAAAAAATCCTTAACGAAGTGATGAATTCAGTCGCTCGTATTCACTAAAAAATGTCGAGTTGGACAACTTGGATTAACCAGATTGTGTTAAGAGCTAGGTAAAATATCGTTCTCAATGTCATAAACAGAACATGGAGAAAAGTAGAGTTATTTCTTTGCAAGTGATAAAAGAGCTTGATTGCGAATGCAAGCCAAGCTATTAAATTATCCTAATCTAGACGCAATTTGCACGCCTGCAAATACGAGTCACGACAGATTAAAGATTCAGTATTTCTCGTTTTGGCATAATTACTGTTTTGACCGTGACAACAAGATGAAAACATGTGCTCTACGCTTCTACCAACTGTCATTTACTTCTAGCGAGTATGGTACGATCCTCCTCCTTTAATTGGGCTCTTAGTTTGAGCTTTGAGTAGAAAAAATGTCGTAGACTTTATTATTATACGGTCACTCATCTTTCTTTTGTTCGTAAAAATAAAGTTACTTAACTATGTCAATAACACTCAAAAAACCACTCAACTAGATTTATCAAATTTTTAATCACCAAATACCTATTTTACTCTTTAAATTATCAACTTTTATCTTCTGTAACAAAAATATTTTTTTAGCATATATCGTGTCGAAATAATAATATAATTGAGCATATATTCAAGAATATGTAATGTATATTACAAAAATACCTTTATTTTTAATAATTATTTTTTATAGTACGTGCCCGGAGTATATATTTTAAAACTTTTATTTTCTTGCTTCCTCAATTGCGTAAAAAAATTTGAGTTTTTTTGTTAATATTAAAATTATTATTACGAACTGATTGTTCTAATTATCTTTCTGCTATGCTCAATATTTTATTAGTCCAACATTATATATGCTTAAATACTATTTTACTTTACAAATAAAATTTATTTATTATAAGGTAAATCCATAATATAATAAAAAGAGAAAAAAAATTATTATATTAAAAAGCTAAAAAGAAGATAAAGTTGATAATTTAGAAGGTAAAATAGGTATTTGGCGATTAAAATTTTGATAAATCTAGTTGACCCTTCAGTGCTATTGACATATATAGCTAAGTGATTTTGTTGTTACAGACGAAAGAAAGATGATTTTGGTAGATAATTTTTGATAGTTGAGTGACCATCTGAGTAATAAATTCAAATATCGTATATGTGATAGGAATATAACAAGAAAAAAGATACCATATGTGAATGATAACAAATGTTTTTACTCCCTTGCTCACATTCTATATTACGCTATTATTAATCGAGAAGTCAAATAATTTCTTTTCTTATTACAGTTTTTCTACAGATTCTCATCAAATTGTTTTTAATCTAGTCATGATTTAGAGTACTTTTTGTGCTGTTCCAAAATATATTTTTTATTTTTTAAAAGAAGTAAAGAAGTTATATGTGTTAGAATTTTACTGAAAATCTAATGTCTGACAGTCGTATCAAACTCTATAATTTTTTTGAGACAACAAGAGTAGTTTAAATAATTATTACAAGAAAAATTCAAGGAAGAACATCATTTATCTTACCTAAAGATGTCCTGGAATGGGAGATCGAAAAAAGATCGATTATGACATTTTACCTTAATCTGTTTTTTTGGGATGCATGTGTTGTCAATAAGCAACCAATGAAAGAAACAGAAGATGGTCCCTGTCAAGAAAATTATTAATGTTGACTGTTGCAAAGATAGATTTCACAAGAAAATGTAATTTAATTTAAGTTTCAGAATACTCTTTCTTGATAATAAGGATAGTACTTTTTTTAACTAAAGCAAATAACAAAATTAAAGTATAGAATTAAACCTCTTTGATTATATATCGTCCAATATATAATTGATCAACTTTTAACTCTTAAATTCTTCTGCAAGCAAAATATAGTCTTTTTCTTGACGTTTCACTTGCTGGTCCTGACAAGGAATATGGTGTTGGTGTATTAGTCAAGAGAACGTGGATTATTTTGGGCTAATCTATTTGAAACCTCGTGAATATAAAACAGTATATGCTACAAATGCAAAGAGTTTAATTTATTCCAACACAAACAAAACATGAATCATCGAAAAGTTGATTCACAAGGAAGTATAGCGTTTTCATGGGAAGATTCACCTGGAGTGTCTAAATATTTCACACACCAGAAATTCTCATCTTCTTATAATTTCAACGTTGAAAAGATTCTGCCGCTACCGGCGCCGCCGTGCAGCTCTCGGCCACCAGTTAGCAGAAGCACTTCAATGAGATGCTCGCCACGTGACGATCCTTTTGTTGCAGCATTAATTGAGTGCACAAAAAGTACTGTAGGAAACAGCAAAAGAAGACCTATTGATTATGAGGCAAGAAAGAATATTGGATCGTCAAAGGGATCTAAGAAGAGCTATTTGTGTATCTTCTCCTGCAAGCAGTCTTCTGACGATGTTAAAGTTGGTAATTTGGTGACATTATCGAATCTTCCCCCTATTCCTAGAAATAGAGGAAGAAGATATAGAGCTCTTACGAACGTGGACGAGGATTGATTTCTCCTACATGTCAGTCAATGAATTAAACTTCAGCGCGCTTATATTAAATTAATTATATGACGATGCATCTCATAATTGAAAGCTTCAGCTCGCGCAGTTTTTGTCCTAGGCAATATGCATGCATAAGTATAAAGTATGTTAGATCTTAATTTCATGAATTGTGCTGCAATCCAGTTAACCGATTCATTTTTCTTCTTTACATAGTATATGTTCGTTGTTGTATATGCGCATGTGTTTGCCAATATTTCTTCTACGTTAATATATGTGTAATTACTACTACAAATTCGGCCAAAATCGCCGGCGGCAGACCGATCGACTTTGGTAGGCTAAAATAATTGATCGAAGTTGGCCGGTATTTCAAAAAATTTATTTGTCAATTTTTTTTTAGGAAACCAATCAATTTAGGTCGTTTTCTTTGGAACAAAAATGCGAGAAACTATTTTGGCGTCCCAAATATAAAATAAATTAAAATTAATATTCAAAAAACCGACCGATTTCAATCTGTCATTTAAAAAACCAACCGATTTCGGTCGATAATTTTATATTTTTAATAAAATCGAACGAAATCGATTGGTTAGTTTCGTGCAAAATGCAATTAAAAACTTCAAATAAAATAGAAAATAGGCTTAAACCAAAATGTATCAATAGTGTAGAGGTAGAATAGTACCTTGACACAGTACAACCCTGGCTCCCAGACGGTGCATTAAGTCAGTTTGTCTTTTGGACAGATTTTTTCGTTTTTAGTCGCTTCTGAAAGTTTATTGAATGATGACCCTAATTTCGGCGAATTAAAGTATGTCGGAAATTGATCGTTTTTTCCAATTTTCCAACAAATTTCGTTTGTTATTTTTGGACGGGTTTTAGGCAGTAGTTTTCTAGTAATGAATCGACATTCGGGGTACTTAACGGTGTGTTATTTTTTCATGCTGAAAAATATTTTATTCTGGTATATGACAACAAAACTAGCATCCAGTCAGAAAAAAAGTCAGATTATTAGGCTATTAAATACTCCTAGTACAACTAACTAGCTAGTCTATTAGTCGAATCAAAAAAAAATCTTAGATTTTCAAGAGACCAAAATGATGACATATATAATTAATTGATAAACCATGAGAAATTCTGAGAGGAAACTATTTGGTGAACTTGGTGGTCATTTAAATTTGGAAAGATCTCTCACTTCGTTTGTTTTTCTTTTTAGTTAAATTTTTTAATAACCCCGACTCTTTTCCAGAAGGAGCAACAAGACAACAATGTTCTCTTTTATCGTGCAATAAACTCGAACTTGGACTCATCTTTCTGCAGTGGAAGTGCTCAAACGTCGAAGTGATTAGCCTCACTCGATTGTCAGCTTGGTGTTGATCTTCACGTTATCAATCAACATTTGCAATAAGAGTGCTTGGATCAAATTGACATAATATGTATATTGTGCACTCTTCATAATCAAGTTTTGTATATTCTCTTGAGCTCAAAATGTTTTTAATGTCATATCTTAAATCATTTAAATAGTACTTCCTCCGATCTAAAATAAGCGACTTTTTGGATGTTTTCACACAGAATAAGAAATTTATCTTTTAACTAATTAACAATGAAATTGACCATATTAACCTTTATTATTTCACATAAACACTCCTAACACGTACTCAAACATTGTTTACTCCAAGAATAATGTAGGAAAAAAATAATTAATTCATTCTTAAAATCTGAAAAAATCACTTATTTTGGACTACAAAAACAATGCCAAAAATCACTTATTTTAAACCGAAGGACTAATAAATAAACATGAGCTAAGCATTTCACCAAGTCAGGATGGCCGAGTGGTCTAAGGCGCCAGACTCAAGTTCTGGTCTTCGTGAGAGGGCGTGGGTTCAAATCCCACTTCTGACAAATTTGTTTCTTTTTATTCTATAACCAACTATGTGATTTTTATTTTATGCATGAACTTTTTCTTGCTTTTTAATTTTAGGTTGCCACATGTTTCCTTATGAATTTAGTTCGTGAATGATTCGAGAAGGCGGAGTTTGATGAATATAAAATATTTATTTATTATATATTTTTAATATTTTATTTTTAAATAATATACTTAAATTTGGAATTTTGCCTATTTCCAACTATTTTTGCAGAAAAAAGAATAAAATTTTTTTTTAAATAAATGACAGAAGGAAAAGACGGAATTCTCGATAAAAGTCTACTACGGCAAGCACAAGAATTAAAATGATAAGATGGAAACATATAATTAAAGTTTGTTCGTGTTCAAGCCCACATCCGTAGACGTATCGAAACTCCTACCTTAAACATATCCAAACTCATATCTTCAAACTGTCCAAGCTCCTAATTATAAATAGAGCGACCAGTTGATCCAAGCTCTTATAATAAGAACAAATTCTATTGTGGCTTGCAAAAGTTTGGTGATCTTTTCTAGCTATCAAATGAATAAGAAAGTTAGTATGAATTTGTTGCTCCAAATATATGGGTACCAAATATTTGGACCTTTGGTCATAGATTTTGTCAAAATTTATTTAGTTTTTTGTGACAAATACATATTTGTTCATAAATTTTATTTATATTTTGGCAAATTTCAAAAATAAACCCAAATTTCAAATCAGCTCAAGAGCTGGTTTTGACCCAAATTATCACTATTACATTTTTTAAAAATTGCCCTAAACTTTTGTATTTTATAAAAGAGCTCACCATTTCTTATT
This sequence comes from Nicotiana undulata, assembly GCA_005239495.1. NCBI lineage: Eukaryota > Viridiplantae > Streptophyta > Magnoliopsida > Solanales > Solanaceae > Nicotiana > Nicotiana undulata. The sequence goes on along the minus strand of ML292788.1, from coordinate 59,833 downwards.
TATAACAACGTTGTTTTGTCTTCTTGGTCATCTAATAGTGTATTATGTAGTTCATTATAAACATGATAATTTTGTACCAATTTTTTTTTTATGTTCAGGACTATGGTTTGCGATAATATAATGAATGTTATTGATAAGGTACTGTTGGGTATTTGTGATAACTTTTAGAACTTGTGGATATAAGTCATATTTTATGTTTTTTCCAAGAAAAAGTAAAATATGTTTTGAAAGCTTATGTCCAAACATATTTTCATCTTCAAACCAAACTTCACTCAATTTAAATTTTTCAAAATAAACTTGGAAATCTATAGCCAATTTAGATTGTTGTGCTCGTAGAGGGACAAAAACTATAGCATACAACTATAGGGACCAAAGTGCAATATAATTTAAAGCAGAATATTTGCGAAATCACCCTCCTCTCTCTCGAGTAGTGCCTCGTGCAATGTTCAGCTTACGGGATTGAGAAAACATGTTTCTTTCTCGATCCTTCCTCTCCAAAAACAACCCTAGTCCTTTCGTTGCTCTTTAGTTGGTGGCGCCGCCCATATCCAATGGCTGCTGCAATAGCATCTCCGGCGGCTATTGGTTGTTCAGGCCGCCGCCAGGATCAGACTTTCAGGTGTTCAATATCAATCATCAGGTCCACGTCTTCTTTCGCCGTTGTTCCCTTTCAACTGTCGTCTTCTTCTATAAAGCTATGCTCTTTTCTCGACTATTCCCGTCTGACCAACGATGTGAGTTTTTTCAGAATTTATTACTACTATTTTTTCAACTCCCTGTTTCTCCGCTCCCCTTGCTCGCACACACGCACGCAGACATATGCGTGTTATATTTTGCATATGCGGTTATATCTTAATAATTAGTTGGGATGATGTTTAATTAACTATATAATAGTGTATCGTGATCTTCTATTTCTTGAATCACTGCGTGTAAACTCTATTTGTAAGTGAAAATATGGTAAAGTTAGCTCTATTAACTTCTATTTCCTGATTTATATCGGGAGAAATCGAAGTTTGTATTCTCGTGTTAAAGATGCTTACTTTGACCATTGATTGTTTAGAAGGCATCTAATTCTGTGCTTTGTTAACTTTATAAGTTGGCTTAAATACAAAAAGGCACGATTGTTGCCCTTGTGATCGCTATATACTTTTGACATGTCTGCCTTACATGGAATTCTTGCTGTCCAGTGATAATGTGTTGTTTGGACAAACATTCGGATTAGATGTTTGGAACCAGAGTTTGCATTGTGTGGAAGTCCTAATTAACTTTACTACTGAGTCGCTGTGAAGTTCATAAGGCGTGTTTTATCATATTTGCATATGGTGAATGATGACCCATCGCTTCGCATTGCTTCATTGCTTTACGCGAACAAGCTGTGGCTTTTCGTTGGAGTATGATTTTTCGTTGGTAGCTTCCTGAATTGCGTAATGGTTTATCCCAAGTGTATGTGTTTAATTTGTATGATTTCCTTTTGTATTCCTTTGGTCTAGCTGGAGTTGGTGGGTCCAAGAATGTGGTTCTGAATAAGTTTGTTATGATCATCTAGTTCTAGTGTATGCTGTTAATTAGATGTTGTTTTAGCATCTTGTTGGTTTGGATAATAGAACCTTGGACGATATTCTGGGTTTTACTATGGCAATTTAAGGCTGTTGCCTAAACCAAAAGATTTAAAGCTGAAAGTGTATCCAGAATGATAAGACAATAAGTGTTGTAGTTAGGTCTACAAAACTGTCAATATTATCCCATTTCGACATCTGAATTTACCTCATTTTCAGCTCCAAATCAACCCTATGTTCACATTTTATTCTACTGTCTCTTGTCAATTGACACTGGGATCACATATCCTTAAAACAGAATTTTGGCTTTCTTTTAAATGGTCATTAGTTCTTTTTGCTCTCGTCGTTGATTCACATGAATAAAGATATTTCACAGCTTGTCAGCATTGAGTGTTTGGGAAGTTTATGCAGAGTTAACTATGAGGAAATGTGACAAAGTGCTTGAAGGTCTTTTTTAGCTAAGATCTAACGATTAAAGGCAAAATGCAAGTGGAAGATTGTGTTCCTAGAGTAGTTTGCTGTTGGGAACTGGCCTTTGGTCTATGTCACGCGGTCCTTAGCTTTAATGGTTGCTAACATCGCATTTCCTGGACTAAAAAATGGTTCAAATCCAGTATCAGTTGCACTTAAATAAAAGTGGCTTCCCTAATACTTTCTTGATATTAGGGACTATTGACAAGCTTCAACGCCAAAGGTTCTCACCTTCTGCCTAGGTCTCTGTGTTCTGTATCTGGTGAAATTGAAAGCCGCAAGGAGGGCGATGCCAAGAAACACAGGCTAGAATATGCCATGGAAGTAAAATCGGACGAATCAACCACTAGGCATGTATTGGATATCCAAAATTCAGTCTCATCTGGACGGAAGAAGATATTGAGAAAGGAAAGGAACCCCAAAAATCTCAATAGTAGTGCATCACAGAAGAACAAAGTCGAATATTTTCAGGTTATCAGATATCCTCTGATCACTGAGTCTACAATGGGGAATATATTACGTCACAATACTTTGGTTTTTGTTGTTCATGAAGATGCTGACAAGAAGAGCATAAGGGATGCTGTAAAGAAGCTGTTTAAGATTGAAATGAAGAAAATAAATACGTCGATCATGCCTGATGGAACGAAGAAAGCATATCTTATGCTGACACCGAGCCATAGTGCCATAGATGTGGCAAAGAGAATCAGAGCCATCTAAAGATTTATTTTCTGTCTTCCTTTCCATGCCAATCTGGCTGTTATATAAGGTGTTGGAGATAGAAACTACTAGCATATGAGTTGTGTTCTGGTGATTTTATGCTGCAACGTTAGTTGTACCTTATTCATTTTGGCAGTTGTCAGAGAAGTAATAGTGCTCAAACATTGTGGTTAGGCTAAATTTCCTGTATGGAATATACATCTTGGTTTTACTGCCCTCCTATTTACCCAAAAAGGTGGGGGGAAATCATAATTTGTGGGAATTTTTTTTTACAAGGAGTGCCAAATAATTACTCCCTCCGGTCCAAAATAAGTGACTTTCTAGCTTTTTTCTTGTGGTCCAAAAAAAGTTATTTTTTCAGAATTCAAGAATGGATTTTTTTTTTCCTACATTGTCCTTGGAGTAAATAGTATTGGAATATGTGTTAGGAGTATTTAAGTGAGATTTTAAAGGTTAATATGGTCAATTTCATTGCTAATTAATGTTAAAAGGTGAATTTCTTAATATACGTGAAAACAGACAAAAAATCACTTATTTTGGACCGGGAGGAGTATCATTTTCCTAGGTTAGTTTGGACTGTAGGTTTGTAAATATTGAGTAAATGAAGCCATTTGACACTTGGCTTTGACTTGGGAACGATTTTTTATTTGATTTTCTTGAATTCATGGTAAATAAATGCTCTAATGCCAACATTAGTTGGAGAAGATGGCGACATATTGCAGAAACTATTCTGTTTTATTATTCCGTCATTGCAGATACTACGCTGATTGTATATAAATTGTAAAAGACATCAAGAGACACTTTGAAAATTTGAAAACCAAGATACACCGGGTAAAATACTAATATATTAAGCATTATGTTTAAGTTATTAAATAAAAATTTAACGAAAACATGTAAGTTCCAAAGACTATGAATATAAGTCCTCAAAATTGTCTTGTTGTGATTTGTCAAACATCAAAAAATTTAATCTTTTTATCTTTTCGAGATTTGAGAATAAAGAAGTTGGCCATATAATTCCTAGGAAAAAATTGATAACTTATAATATAAATTTTAAAAACAATTAATATTGAATTAATATTTTACGAAAAATAACATGAACGCGAATGCGTACGTACCAGTGATTTTTTCGGATGCCACCAATCTAACTGGTGCTAGAAGTACTTGTACAGAGAGACTTGATTCTTTACAAATTGATGTATATACAATAGTTTAAATATTTAAGTTGGAACAAAATTGCACATCCAATTGAACTTTAAAATTCTATATCAAATTCATGATATGTTTACATTCCTAATTCGTATGTGTAGTTACAAAAAAATGATATAAATGAATCGTTTTAACCATAAGCCTAAGCAAAATAAACTTCAAATTAAAAGACATTATATAAAAATTTCTCTCTCTAACATTTCTCTCTCGGCGCACGTTAACGTGGCTTAGCTAACGTGCGCTTGGAAGCCATGGGAGGGAGAGGACGACCAAAGAAGAACCAGATGAAGACTGTAACTGATGAGAAGCGTTCAGCGGAAACTAGGAATGCAGTGCTAGAATTGTTCGTCTCTACAAAAGGGATACGAATTGAAGAACCAGATGGAAGCTCCACTTCGAGGAACATGCAGAATGAGATGAGCAAAGAAGATGCAGATCTATCTCACAACAAAGGAAAATTGAAGGAAATTGTTGTTACTCCTATAACAACACAAACTATAGCAAGTGAATCTGGGAATGGGACTCAAGCACAAGTGATGAAGAAGAATAGTAATGAAACAATACCATGCAATTATGGTACTGTAGAGAAAAGCAAAAATGGTGAGCTGAGGATTGAAAGTAAGAATCAATCGTGGGCAAATGTGGTGGCCGGAAACAAATTGGCTATGAAAGGTATGAATCTACAATTTATGGCTCCGATTATTCAAAATGGGGAGAAATTAGTGAAATTAGAGAGTGAAGATGTTGAGCAGGAAACAGACAAAAGGAGAATTGCTATTGTTTTGTATGTGATAGGAGAATCACCTACTATTGGAGCTATGGATAGATTCCTGAGCTCATTAGGTAAGTTCTCAATGAAGCCACATATCTATTATCACAATGAAGTCTATTTTGTAATAAGATCTAGTAACATGCAGGAAAGAGATCAAGTTTTGTACTCAGGCCCTCACATAGTTAATAATCGTCCCATAATTATGAAGGCATGGTCAGAAGGCTTCAATGTGCATGATGAAGTGTTGAAAACTATTCCCCTATGGTTAAGGTTACCTAATCTGCCCCTTAATTGCTGGAGTATGAAAGCACTAAGCAAAATAGGAAGTGCCTTGGGTAATCCTGTTTATGCTGATGAGTGCACCACTTGTTTAATCAGAATCTCGTATGCTCGCATGTAAATGGACATCACTAAACCATTGCCTAGACATGTGAAACTTCAGGACCCTAAGGGGAAAATGATACAGCAGGAAGTGGAATATGACTGGGAACCAACTTATTGTAACAAATGTTTGAAGATAGGGCATGATTGTGCTGAGACTATAAAGCCACAGCCACAAAGAATGATGCAACAAAGGAAGGTTACTAAGGGAAAACAGGTATGGCTAAGAACTGATAGAGATGGAGGGAATGAAAAGAAGGAGACTGGAAAGAAGCAAGTAATCACACCAAATCAGACGACAGAACCAGAGAAAAGAAGGGAGGAAATAAAAAAGAAGGATGTGGGATGGATAACAGTGATTGGCAAGTCGGCAGCAAGGGCAGCCAAAGCTAAACAGAATGATGAGCAGGAAGTAGTTGGGAATAATGGATTCCAAAGCTTGGAGAATGATCAAATAAATGAAGAACCAGGTACAAGCAAAATGCAAGTAAATAGCCAAGGGGTGCAGGAGTTATATCATGATCCTTATTTTATACCAGTATGAGTGTGATAACATGGAATGTTAGGGGTTTGAATAAAACTTATAAGCAAAAAGAGGTAAAGGAGTTTATAAAAGGCAATAATAAAGCTGTAATAGCTTTGGTTGAGCATAGAGTAAAGGAACAGAAAGCCAATGTGATAATCAAAAAAATTGCCCTGGGATGGAAATGGATATCTAATGCTAGTACAAGACTTAAAAGTATAATATGGATAATGTGGGATCCTAAAATCTATGTGTTTGAACCTATTGAAGTGGATGAACAATTGATACATGGGCAGATTAGATTAATGTCAAAACCAATTACATTTGGATTCTCAGCAATATATGGATTGCATACCATAAAGGACAGGCTAAATATGTGGAGAACAATGAGGCAGATTCATAGTATACAACAGGGACCTTGGCTAGCTATGGGGGATTATTACGCTGTGTTACATGTAAATGATAGACAACATGGATCATAGGTCCAGGACATGAAAATAAAAGACTTCAAGGAGTTTATGGTTGATACTGGAATGAATGAGCTACAATATGTGGGAAGAAATTACACATGGACTAATAATCATACTTACAACAGGATAGATAGGGGTTAGTGAATGCAAGCTGGATGATGACAATGCCTAATTTGAAAGTGCAGGTGTTAGAACCATTGGTATCTGATCATTCCCCACTAAACTTAATGATTACACAGGTACAAGGAAGGAAGAACAGGTCATTCAGATTCCTAAACTGTATTGCAGATCATCCACAATTCAATCAACAAGTAGAATTAGCTTGGAAAGAGAGTAGTGCAGCAGGAAAGATGCAGGCAGTTTGGAACAACCTCAAGAAGACAAAGGAGGTAGTAACACATAGCATTACAAAGGGCTTGATGAAAGGATCAGAGAAACTAGAATGGAGCTACAATCAGTACAAGAGGATATGAGTTGCAGATTGCAGGATACTGAGTTGATTGAGAAGGAGAAAGCATTGAAGAACAAACTAGAGAAATGGATATTGATTGAAGAGAGTATCTGCAAGCAAAGATCAAGGGTGCAATGGTTGAAGCTGGGAGATTCAAACTCAACATACTTCTTTGCACATATGAAAAATAGGAGCAGCTTGAATGGAATCCAGATGCTAACAGATGAAACATGAAATCAACTAGTAATGGAGGATGATGTAGAGGCAGAAATCTTGGGATATTACAAGAAGCTACTAGGGTCAAGAGATGAGTTCCTTCCAGCCATTAATCCAAATGTTATGAAAATAGGAACAATTCTAAATAGAGATCAACAATTGTAGCTTATCAAGCCAGTGACCAAATAGAGATCTAAAGGCACCTGGATATGATGGATTCAATGCAGTCTTTTTCAAGAGAGCCTGGCAAACTATAGGAGAGGATGTGACACAGGCTGTACTGGAGTTGTTTTATACAACTAAAATGTACAGGCCCGTGAATTGTACTGCCATCACACTAATCCCAAAAGTTAGGAACCTACCAGCATTAAAGAGTACATGCCCATTTCCTGTTGTACAGTATGTACAAGGTGATTTCTAAAGGAACTAAGAGGCTACAAGATGTTATGGATGTATTGATTGATAATACACAATCTGCATTTGTTCCTGGTAGAGTGATTACAGACAACATTATCCTTAGCCATGAACTTGTGAAAGGATATGGGAGGAAAGGGGTATCACCTAGGTGTATGATGAAATTGGATATGCAGAAATCTTATGACTCAATAGAGTGGGATTTCATGGAGCAGATGCTGAATGCCTTAGCTTTTCTAGAACAATTTGTGAGATGGATCATGACATGTATGGAACCAGTCACTTACACAGTATTGATCAATGGTGCATTAGCAAGACCCTTTGAAGCTAGGAGAGGGTTGAGACAAGGGGATCCACTCTCACCATTTTGTTTGTTCTTGCAATAAAATATTTGACAAGGAGACTAAAGACACTCAATCAGAACCCAGATTTCAACTACCACTCCAAGTGTGCTGGAAGGATAATATTGATAAAGAGTGTGTTATTTTCTGTGCAAACATATTGGGCACAAATATTTGTGCTTTCTAAGAAGATAACAAAGCTAATTGAGGCAATCTGCAGAAGTTTCCTATGGACAGGGGAAAGCAATGTGACAAAGAAAACTCTATTAGCATGGGAGAAAGTTTGTATGCCCAAGTCAACAGGAGGTTTCAATATTATGAACATAGGAATTTGGAACAAAGCTGTTATCTGCAAACACTACTGGGACTTATGCAAAGAAAAGAGGAAGTTATGGATTCAATGGATCCATAGTTACTATATCAAAGGCATGAGCATATGGGGAATTCAATTGAAGAAAACATCATGGATGGTAAGCAAGATAATGAAAGCACAGAAGACTCTTATGGAGGCAGGATTCAAAGATATCATTAAAATGAACAAGTGCTCTATCAAGATAATATACCATAGGCTGCGAGGCAACTTTGACAAAGTGAGCTGGAAAAGAGTAGTCTTCCAGAATGTAGGCTACAAAGATGGGGAATGCACGTTGATCAAGAATGTGTTTTGTGCAAGCGTGAGAATGAAAGCATTCAACACTTGTTCTTTGAGTGCTCATATGTAAATGCAATATGGAGTCAGATGCTAAAATGGCAGGGTATAAACAGACCAGTACAAGGATAGGATGAGGAACTAAAATGGGTTGAAAATGTACCAAGAGAAGAAGTGCAGCTGCAGAAATGTATAAAGTGACAATAGCAGCTACTGTGTATTACGTGTGGCAAGAAAGAAATGCTCGTATTTTTCAGACTAAGGCAAGAAGATGGGAAGCAATATGTAAGCTGATTGTACAGGAAGTTCATTGTCGAAGCAACAAGCATATAGAAGGTATACTGAATGGCCTAAACCGGTACCCATGTAATAGATAGGAATGTGTTGATAGTAGAAATGTGGTGAGGGGGTAAAACATAGGAAACTAGACAATTTGTAAAGTCTTTTTTTTATTTACTTGTAAATATTTCCCTGATAAATGAAAGTTTAATTACCCAAAAAAAAAACGAATCATTTGATATTTATTTAGTTGATTTTAATATCCTAAAACTTAGGATTTTACATAGTGATTTAAATAAGGAAGCTTTAATAAGAAAAGATTTGGTTGATTTCAAACTCAATATATTAGGAAAATAATAAAATAGATATTTCTACATATTAGGAAAATAATTTTAAATTATAACTTTATCCAATGTAAAATTTATTTTAAAAGGGTAAAAAAGCGAATGACATTTCGCTAAGAACATTCGTGTTTTTAATATAGTACTAGTCTCTATGAACGTGCGTTGCACGTTATCCCCATAATAATAGTGGAAATATGTACATAAGCAATAGTATATTGTTAATTGTTCATCTATAAGAAAAAATGTGTGTATTTGATAGAGTTACGCAAACTTCGCAGATTATAGCTTATGGCACATATTAACTTCTTTGACCCTATAGACCTAATAGATGTGTTCTTTGGGCTATGACGTCTTAGAGCCCAGTCATTTCGGCGCGTTGATTATGGTTCCTTGAGTCGTATTTGATATCTCGGACAAATATCACGCGATCCGGTACCGGATCCATACCCGGCGTCGAGCAGGCGACATTACTCGCCAAACTTGTGGAATTCCAGTTTAATTGTCTTAAAATGCCAAAAAAATATAGTTTGGTCATTTCGGAACGTTGATTATGGTTCCTTGAGTCTTATTTGATTTCTCAGACAAATATCACGCGATCCGGTACCGGATCAATACCCGGCGCCGGCCAGGCGACATTACACGCTAAACTTGCGGAATTCTTGTTTAATTGTCCTAAAATGCCAAAAAAATATAGTTTGGTCATTTCGACGCGTTGATTATCGTTACTTGAGTCGTATTTGATGTCCAGGAGAAGTAATAATATGTGAACTTGTGCTTTGTCTGTACAACAATTCACTTTTTTCTCCTTTCCGATGTTGGATTTATGTGTACCCCTTATTCAGAACAATCCTTCTCTTTGACTTGCCCTCCTTCGCACCTGTCATATACACCGCTTTAAGGCCTTAGCGTCGCATTAAGGTTTGCTATACTATTGTACTATGTGAGTCTGGCTCTGATACCATATGTGTTGATGTCCAAGTCGACAATACGTATTGTTCGTTTTGGCCCAACAACCCTCATATATTATCCCTCTGGCTACACCATCATGGAGCCTAAAAGCACGTGTACCATGTGAAATTTTACGTGTCTTATATAATTTTACTTTTTCCCCCTTTTTTGTTATAAAATTTGTCGAACAACTTGTTTGAAATTGTACCCATTGTATTGTATTGTATTGTTACTTGAAATACAATATTTATTTTGATTGTTATTTCAATTATATTGTATCATATCATTATATCCATCATTACGTAATGACAAAAAATATCATTTTATGTAATACCGATTTGGTATGGTCGCGTCCTTACCTTATTTCGTTCTTTCTTATTATTAAATATTCATAATTTATCCTTTACTCTACCTTTTTATAAATTAATTCTACCTCGTACCCTACTTTTTCTTTACAATATTGCAAGCTTATTTTTCATATTGTTGGTATATGACATTATGGAATTAAAGCAAATGATACTGTTTCTCCAAATATGTATTCATCAAAATAATGCAATATTAATATAATATAATATATTATGAAACGATATGTAACAACCGTCCAAATATTCACTCCTTCTTTAATTGCTTACTTGCCGTCTATAATCCTGCTGGTTCTTCTTTTTGACATGCCCTTCTTTATGGCGTCACAACCACAAATTCTATTCATCAAAAGCATGAGCTATAACTTGAAAAATTCAGAGGTAACTTGTCAAAATTATTGGTTTAGAGCTTACAAGAATGATATGGAAAGACATTAAAAGTCCCTTTTGAAATTTCCTTTAACAAAGAACTTAAAACCTTAATTCGTAAAGTAACTTATGTGTTGAGAGATATCCCATAAATTTCCTTCAACACAAAATATCGTTTGATATTTTTTATCATTAGAAAACATATCTACACATGTTAATTATTACAGAATCAAAGAAATATTTATACCTAAACTTAAGCAAAAAAGAGAAGTATCTTTTAAAAAAGGAATAAAATTGTCTTCAAATATTTCTAACAGATTTTCACATAAATAAAAAAAGAAACGTATGAACTACTTATGTTTTTTTACTATGTATTCCCTAGTTAATCATAACGAAATTTGTTGAAAACAGTACTACTTTTTCCTTATTATAACTTTGGAATTCATTAAATAATTACATAGCTTTTAAAATATATTTGACTTATCTTATTTTAAAAATTAATTGTTAAACATATTTGTAAGTCTTGATTCAAAATATATGGCGTTTGGGATATATAAGAAGAATCCTATTCTAATTGTAATGATCTTATTATTATAGAATTTTTGCTTGATAGCATCCGAATCTCATGGAAGATACTTCAAAAGTTGGTTTTAAATTTCTTTAAACAAACACAACTTAGTGCAAAGGAGTAATTGTTAACAGATGTGATTTTCTAACTTAAGTATGTTCGAGAAGATAATTGTAATTGTCGGTCACATATGAAGATAATTTTCTCATAGAATTGTTTCATGGAAGTAATATTAAACTTAAAAGGATAAAATAGTCAATCATAATTTCAGGAATATTTTATCACTAAACATTTAATTTCAAAATATTCGTGTTTTTATAATAATATAGATATACGAAAAGATTCTAATACTAAACAAAGCGAGAAAACATAACAAGTCCATTGGCACTTGTCTTAATTTTGTCATATAGTCGAAGATCTGGTGGATTCTACTTTAGGAACAATAATCACCTCTGGGGCCTGATGGACCTATCTTAGATATTCCACAGCAATTCTGCTAGCCTCCTTGGTATATTTGGAAGTCCATATTAGATATGTCTTCTCTCTGATAAATTAAAGATTCTTGGGTGGAAAAATTGGCATGCAGCGCTTAGTAAAGTACTTCTCAAAATATTACTATTATGTGTCTCCTCTCAAATGGAAAATTAAAGCCAAACATGAAAAGAGTAAGAATTACAAGCTGATATTTGTGTCTTTAATTTTATCTCATCTTAATAAACTTAGGGGTGAAGAAATGAAGAGACATGTTTACTTTGAACCCCTTGATACCTTTTTCTGATATAATGGGAAAGGAAATTCCTTTATAGAGAAATCTCTGGTTGTTCACCTGTCTTATTCTATTTGCATCGATTGATTTAGTAATATACTACCCTCTTACCCACCCAAATTTATTTATTTTTTAGAAAAAAAAAATGGAGTAAAAAAGAGTTAAGTCCCACAAGTTAGTTCATAGCTATATATAGGCTATAGCTAGCGGAAAAGAGTATGTATCCACAAAATGTAACACCTTCTAATCCAAATTAATTTTGCTCTCTATTTTAAATTGTTCTACAACTCTGTCCATTTTCATTACTGGGAAATTTCTTCCTTACACTTATTAATTATTTGGTTTTCCAAAAGGTATTTTGGAAATAACTTTTTGTTCAAAGTACTGTCCCAAATCTTTATAAAAGCAAACTTTTTCTATATTTGGCCAACTTTTATGTAAATAAAATTAAAATTTTAATTAATTTAGAAATCACATGCAATCTAAATGACGCATTTGAATTGGGATAGAGGGAGCATTTAACTATGTTTTATATATAGACTATAGTCTATGACATAGTTTAATTAACTACTCCTGATGTCCCATGTTAAATAGGTATCTAAGTTCATTCCGGTCGGATGTGACCTACATTTTGTTGTAGTGACTTTACTAATTACTACGTATAATAGTAGTGTTATTTATCAAGTAGAATAAAGGTCTGACAGAATGATTGGTCTTCGTTCAATCGACTAGAGTGTAATAAGGGTAATTTGATAGCCATTTCAAAATGTTGGCCGACAAAATCAAAATATTCCTTTGGAATTGTTTACGAACTTATAAGTGGTTTTAAGGATATGTGATATCACCTAGCACAAATTGATAAATATGATGATTATTGCTAGAAATTAATAGTAAAATGAAGCAAACCAGTATAGAAATGCAATTTGGCCCTCGAGCTAGATCTCCCTCGTACCGGCTAAGTATATAGTTAAGAAATATAAACTGAACTGAAAAACAAGAGATCTTAAGAGAGAAAAGAATATTGTATTGCTTTGTTATGCGAGAGTTAGATGATTACAAATGATTATAACTCCCCCTTTATGTAGTAGAGGAATTCTACTTAGGTACAATTCTAATTACAGAAGGAAATCTCATGATTAGCTAAATAACCGTTCTAGATTTATCCGTTCCGAGATTTCCGCCACGATCCTTGACCAGTCACGGATATCTCTGCTTTCTATTAGTATGTTATCTTCGGTCTCGATCATTACTGGTCTCGATCTCGATTGGTACTTCGAATTCTGAGCTCTTTACCTCACCTTCATGTCTCGGTCTGATGTAATATAGGGTTGATCCTCAGCCTACCATTCTGGTCTCGGTTAATCAACAAAATTGGGTGAGCCTGGTTTTAACCGTATAAATATAGTCCCGTCATTTTTGGAGTGTAATGATAATAAATGAATTGAGTCTCCGATCTTTACTCCGATCTGTCATGATGTCATCACCGCGGCGTAAGCGACAAAGGTGAACGAAACGTCCCGTCGGTATAATTTCCCAAGTTTTTAATGTGTGCCAGTTGACGGTCGGCCACTAACAACTTTGAACCGTCGCCGTGAAACCCATATATAAGTCTCTTTACCATTACTTTCAATCTCTTCTGCTTTAATCTTCAAAGCTCTCAACATCCTTCAAGTTTTTCATCTTCATATCTTCAAGCTCTATTGTTGATCCCTTCTTAAAACACCAAATATTATTATCTCCATTCTTCTTTACGCTCAATATCAAATGGCGAAAACTTCAAAGACTATGCCACAAAAAGAAAGCGCCTCCTCATCTCGGCCGGCAAGCGAGAAAGCAACGGCGGAGCCACGCCCTGAGGAGCTTGTTCCCAGGGGGTGCGTTATTAGTTTCGATTTCAAGGTAGAGAAAAACTCATCGGTTCCCAGTCGATGTGAACCGGTATCGAGATACATATGCTCGATATTTGAGAACTTCCTCAAACAAGTGAAGAAAGACTGTAACTGAAGAAAGACAGGCTCCCTTTCACCCTCAACCACATTATAATGTTATATAGCCTCCGCCTCTACTGAGGTAGGTTGATAAAACTCCAACGCTGGGCCACCAAGACTTTCATCTCAAGCATAGACGAGGACAGAGACCGGGGTTGGATGGGTCGATTTGTCCGAGTGAAGACCTCGGACCTGATTCTGGCTGAGAGCATATCGTTCCCCGAAAGATGGAATATGAAACGTAAGTATGATACCATTATCAGTTTCTGCATGTTAATTTAACTTCTTCACCTTCTCTTATCGATGTTTTTTTTTCCGATGTAGCTGCTGCCTGGATGCCGGGTGCGGTTCCCCATCTCGAGAACTAGGTCAGGAGCCTACTCGACCTCAACATATGCTGAACGCGCATGGCGCAATTTATCGAAGGGCTGGTGAGAAGCCAAGAACCATGGTAAGTCTTATTCTTATCTGTAATAATTTTATTAAAACATTCCTCTGAACTTACTCAGTTTCTTCTTCTGCATGTCTCAGAAAAGATGCAGTCATGAGGCCTCCGTCTGGTGAAGAAGAAACTCCACTCCCTGTCCCGAAGCCAGCAAAAGAGAACAAGAGGAAAAGGACCTCGACCTCCGAGGGGACAGAGCCTAAGAAGAGAGTGGCTCGTAAGCCAAAAAAGAATGTCATTCCTCTGTCCATGGAGTTAGCCCAACTCTTAAGGGAGGAAGAAGAAGAAGAAGAAGAATAAGAAGAAGAAGAAGAAGAAGAAGAAGAAGAAGAAGAAGAAGAAGAAGAAGAGGACGGTTCCGGTCTGGTGACTCGAGCACGAGCTAATATCGAGGATCAAAAGGCCACCATATTGGTCGAAGCTGGAAATATTTTGCCTCGAGCTGTCAGGGTCCAAGATAGGGATTCGGTCGGAGTCCCTGAGATAACTGGAGCCGAAGGTGCCTCATCTCGGGGTAAGAAATCGACGGAAATGGTTGTGGAGGCCGGTCTCAAGGCTCCTCGAGGTGGAGAGAACGCCCCAAGAGACCCACTTGGGGCAATAGAAATCTGATACTCCCCGTCACCTCCTTTATTTTCCGAGGAAATGATTCGGGAGGCTCGAGCCATGAAGACTCCTTATGCAAAAGGAGCCCACGGAGGGAAGGAACCTTTCCGTGGTTATTTCGCCGGGTCAAAGACATTGCTGGCCTGAGTGACTGAGAGATACCGAGGTAGAGCTCGGGAAAAACTTCCTCGAGTTTCAGATTAACTAGCTAGTTTTCGGCCCCTAGCGTCAATCCCGGGTGAAAACGAACAATCATAATCTGGATCCCGGGGGACGCACAAGTTTTTACCGTCCATGTATGGGGGCTAGTTACCTTCGGAGCCTCACGGAGGAGGATCAAGCTCTGATGGACGAGGTGGGAGCACCGTGTGTCTTTAAAGAGGCCCAACGGGCCTTGAATCAGGTAAGCCCTAACTCCATTTACCGATACCCATTTTACATACTTGTGTTTTTTCTCTTCTTGCCTAATTCCTTTTCTTCTATTTGTGTAGGCCTCGATGCTTCATCATGAATCTTTCTCTAGGTCTCGAGGAGAATTGAGACGATACGAGGCCAAAATTCAAGGGCTTACTGAGGAGAAAAACGCCCTCAAGCTTCTAAGCTATCAAAAAGAAGAAGAAGTCAAGAGTTTTGACCTGAGCTAGATGCGGCTCAGAAAGAACAAAGCGACCTGGCTAAGTAGGTAATAAGAATATTAGAAGTTTATGACATTGGTTTGGGTGTGACGGCTAACAGTTCGATCCCACAGGTCCAACAGAAGCTCGAGATAATTGGGTACCTTCGTGAAGAGGTAGATGTGGTGAAGGCGGAAACCATAGCATGGAAGCAAAACATGGACTCCCTTGCTTGAGAGTAGGAGGCTGCTCGAGCTCAACTAACCTCGGCTGAGAGTCAACTCCAAAGCTTGAAAGAGAAAAACTTGTTGCAAGCTAAGAAAATCGAGGATTTCCATACCCAGTTGGGTTCAGTAACCTCTAATCGAGAGAAGTTGGTCACAGAACATATTGCGGCCAAATATGAGGCTGAGGCATCCAAGGCCGATGCTAAAGCAATCATGGTGGTTTCTAGTCCGATGCCGAAGCCGCTCAAGCTCGAGCGAAGGAAGTTTCCGATGTCGCTAAAATCCAAGCGTATTGGGTGGTCGAGCATGCTAAGTGCCAGTCTCGAAGGGAGGGTCTCGAGGAGATCCATGCTCGTGGCTTCGATCTCACTGCCGATATCAAAAAATCCAAAGAGCTTGAAGCTGAAGCCACAACATTGTCCTCTCCCGATGACGACCACTCCAGGAGCATGAGCGGACCCGAGAGTGGGGAAGACCCCGATGGTGAAGATGTTGCTCCTGGAGAAGATTAGGCACTTAAGATTTTTCTTTTCGAATTTTTGTATAGAATCCCGATCGGGCCACATTACCCTTGTAAATAACCTTTTGATATATATAGATAGAGAGATCCTTTTCCCTTTGCGTCTTACTTTATTTCTGCCTTATGAAAATTTTGTTTCGTTTATGCCTTATGAAATTGTATTCATAGGTTTGAGGCTTAGGAAACTTGACAGAAACCGAGCAAGTATAGTATTTTATGATCGAGTGAGTGCTTGCTAGAACTCGAAGTAAGGTAACCCTTAGGTTTTATTTGAGTGAGGATGATCTCTCGAACTCAAAGCAAAAAATGGCCCTTAGGGTTTTGTATTAGGCCAATATGGCCTTTATAAAAACAATGTTTATGGATTTCTCCCTTTTTCGGCTTGAAAAGATTTTTTTATCATTTGTATAAAATCTGTAATGCCATAACACGAAATAAGGAATTGTTCGGGAGTTCGAACAATTTTGTACTCGTTAGAGTATTCAAGGATTGATATTATCGAAGTCGTTTGTACTTTTGCCGAGGGTATCCTTTCTAACCGATTTATGAAATTATTCAAAGGCCTGTTTTATTACAAAATTCGGACGTTTCCGAGCCGTGTTGATTTGGCGTCATTTTAATTTGGGACTTGCCTCTTGGGCTTATTTTCCTGTTTCACCTCGAGCTTTCTTGAAGTGTCAGTCCCTGAGGGGGGTGGCCATGGCCTATAAAAATCAAGGGTTGTCTTTAAGATCTTACAATCACGAAGTTTTAATAATTCAATCTTGTCTATTTTTCGGACGACAGTCCCCGAGTGTGGGTTGGTTGTTCGATTTTCAGTTATGATAGGCCCTTAAGCCTGCTTACATAATATATCAAGGAAAAAAAATTGTAAAGTAGAAAACTTTTCTAAGGCCTGCATACGTACATGTTTGATGTCACTCGAGCAACCTATATGGGCACAGTTCATTTGATTGTTTGGCCCTTACAAAATTTACCTATCGAGACCCCGTTGTCACGAAGTAATTTCCTTGCAACAAAGTTGACATTTGAGGGTGACGCCCCCCAGTATTCGAGGTTGATTGTAAAGAAGCCCCGGATACTGTTGAATTTCTCTAAGTTAGCACGATCAATGGTTACCTCGTTAAAAACCTCGTTGGAAAACTCCATTTTGGACCAAAACCGGTCTAAGAGAAAAAAGTGCAATGCGTGCTTTCATACCTAAAGAGTTCGTGTTGAAAAATTCATCGTCGTTCCTGATTGAACACCTGCAATGGTCAGTTTAAAATATAAATGAAAATGGAAGGGTCGTACCTTAGCAGTAGTATCGTTTTAGGAGCGACACATTCTAATTTTTTGGTAATTGCTCGTCGTTCATCATGTCGAGCTTGTAGGATCCTTTTCCGATGATGTCGAGGACCTGATATGGTCCTTCCCAATTTGGACCAGTTTTCCTTCATTCGGGTTTCGGGTTTTGGGGGTGACTATTCTTAGCACCAAGTCCCCGATTGTAAAATGTCGAAGATTGGCTCTTCGATTATAGTACCTTTTGATTCGTTGTTTTTTTGCGGCCAATCGAACGAGGGCGGCCTCACGTCTTTCGTCCAATAATTCTAGGCTTGTATTCATGGCCTCGTAATTCGATTCTTCTGTTGCACATCGAGACCTAAGGCTAGGTTTCCCGACCTCGATCGTGATGAGAGATTCGACACCATAGACTAAAGAGAACGGCATTGCCCCCGTACTGAATTTTGACGTCGTGCGGTACGCCAAAAGAACCTCAAGCAATATCTCTCTCTATTTCCCCTTAGCATCGGTCAATCTCTTCTTAAGATTTTGAATAATGGTTTTGTTGGTCGATTCAGCTTGTCTGTTCCTGTTGGGATGATATGGTGTTGATAGAATCCTTTTAATCTTGTGATCTTCGAGAAATTTGGTCACTTTGTTGCCGATGAATTGTTTTCCATTATCACACACAATATCGGTAGGCATCCCGAATCGACATATAATGTGGTCCCAAATGAAGTCTATGTATTCTTTTCCTCTGACTTTCTCGAAAGCCTGTGCTTCAACCCATTTAGAAAAATAATCAGTCATAATAAAGTAAATTGAGCCTTACTTGGGGCTGATGAGAGAGGACCGACGAAGTTCATTCCCCATTTAATGAACGGCCATGGGGATAGGACCGAGTGGAGATGGTCCTCAGGCTGGTGAATCATTGGCACATACCTTTGACACTTGTCGCACTTTCGAACAAACTCTTTTGTATCCTTTTCCATATTGGCCCAGTAGTACCCTACTCTGATAACTTTGTGAATCAATGATTCGACACCAGAATGATTTCCACAAGTGCCTTCGTGAATATCCCGTAGGACGTAGTCGGTATCTCCTTGTCCCAAGCATATCTCCAATGGTCCATCAAACGTTCTCCTAAACAACGCTCCATCCTCGGACAAAGTGAACTGTGTTGACTTCATGCGTAGAGTTCTTGACTCCTTTGGATCTGAGGGGAGCTTCCTGTTCTTTAGGTATTCTATGTACTTGTTTCTCCAATCCCAGGTTAGACTTGTAGAGTTTATCTCGGCGTGGACTTCTTCGACCACCGATCTTGATAGTTGTACGATAGTCCCCGAGTTAAGTTCGACATCTTCGACCGATGACCCCAAGTTTGCAAGGGCATTGGCCTCGCTTTTCTGTTCTTGAGGTACATGTTGTAAGGTCCACTCTTTAAACCGATGTAAATTTACCTGTAGCTTGTCAAGTACCTCCACATTTGGACTTCTCGGACTTCGAAAGTTTCGTTGACTTGAATTACCATGAGTAGGGAATCACACCTCGATGACCTCTTCTCCCAAGCTTTTAGCCAAGTCGAGACCCACAATCATGGCCTCATACTCGGCCTCATTGTTAGTTAATTTTGAAGTTCTAATAGATTATCTAATCATATAACCCTGGGTGGCTTTAAAACGATACCTAGCTCAGACCCCTTCACGTTTGAAGCGCGTTTCAAGAAGGGGTTCACAACCCCGATGATGTACCCGATTTTAATAACAATTATTTTTTTACCTCGGGTATGAGGGTTGGCGTGAAGTCGGCCACGAAGTTTGTCAATATTTGAGACTTTATGGTTGTTCAGGGTCGATATTAAAGGGGGTAGGTAGTTACAACACATATTGGATGACATTGGAAATACGATTTTAATTTCCTAGAGACGCTTATTAAAGCAAGCGTTAATTTTTCTAAGTGTGGGTATCTGATTTCGGCCTCACCTAAGGTCCGACTAACATAGTAAACAGGGAATTGCGTACCTTGTTCTTCTCGGGCTAGGACCCCACTAATTGCTATTTCCGAGACTGCTAAGTACAAGTAGAGTTGTTCATTCGCTTTCGAGGTGTAAAGTAGTGGCAAGCTTGATAAGTATCACTTTAGTTCCTCCAAGGCCCGTTGGCATTCCGAAGTCCATGCAAAGTTACTCTTCTTCTTAAGAAGTGAGAAGAATCGGTGACTTCTATCTGAGAACCTCGAAATGAATCGTCCTAGGGAGACTATGCGCCCCGTTAACCTTTGCACAACCTTGACATTATCCATGATCGTGATATCGATGGCTTTGGTTTTATCAGGGTTGATATCGACTCCCCGATTTGATACCATGAAGCCGAGGAACTTGCCCGAGCCGACCCCGAACACACACTTCTACGAGTTGAGCTTCATGTTGTACTTTCTCAGAATATCAAAAGTCTCCTGCAAATGTTTCAAATGGTCATCTGCACACAGGGACTTAACTAACATGTTATCAATATAAACTTCCATTGATTTTCCTATTTGTTCTTCGAACATTCGATTTACTAGGCGTTAATAGGTTGCACCAATATTTTTTAGTCTGAATGGCTTTACGTTATAACAATAGGTGTTGTATTTAGTGATAAGCGAAGTCTTTTCCTGATTCTACGGCTTCATCTGTATTTGGTTGTAACCGAAGTAGCATCGAGAATGTCGTGCCCCCTTTTCCTCGCGAAATCGGGTTTCGACATTTCTGGAACAACTCCATTCCTTTTTGGATTGGGATAAGGAATTGGAAGAGTCGCCACCTAACAGATTAAGGTGCGTTAGGGCACCTAGAGCTATTAACTCATGAAACCAGTTTGTATTNTCCACCTAACGAATTAAGGTGCGTTAGGGCACCTAGGGTAATTAACTCATAGAACCAGTTTGCGTCACCAGAGATCGGGTAAGGGCTAGAAATTACCTTGAGGGGAAGGTGTTAGGCACCCATCGAGGTCCACAACGGTGGGTCCCGATCGAACTTAATTAAGCGAATTAGTCTTAAAGGAAAATAAAACAATTTAGACAAATACAAATTACTTTAAACAAGATTAAAGGGGTCCTAGGTGTTTTAGCCTATATGATCATTCCATGCAATACTTTGTAACTTCCCCAAGTTGGGGTGTTACTCATAGCATTAGCGCACGGGTCATCATCTCCTTACTACCCAATTACTATCTTTCAGTTGTTACCTAAGCTTTCTAATAGCTTCTAACTCGTTCCTTATGCGTGCACTACCCGTACCTTACCTATGGCCCTAGAGGTATTAGGACCTCTATTTAGGGTGGTTCTAGACTGACCTATGTTACTTAAAAATGAGAAATCTAGGCGACAAACAAAATACAAGTAGGACTTTCATGTAAGGAAACAAATAAGGGCTCACGTTGACCTCCACAAGTAGACAACAAAGGCACGCAATTGAATCAACAAACTTGTTAATTTTAGAGTCCAACAGGCAGGATATCTATATGAGCAAAAATAGAACATAAAAGCAGTTTTATTAAGGCGAGCATCGAGACCTATTAGTTTGCCTACTGATTTTATTAAGCATGAATCTGTGCACTTCCAGGCAGCAAGATGTCACAATTTTTAGGCCCAGAATCATTGATAATTCCTACAGATTTGCCTAAGCGATGGCCAGAATCAGTCGAATTCAGAATTAATTAACAGAGCCCTATAGGCATGATTTCTACAGACCTATAAACATGGTTTCTAAGTGTAATATTGATTTTTAACTCATAAAGACAAGTTTTTGTTCCTTTTAAATCTTATAGGCATGCTTTCTAATTGCGGAATTGATTTAAACCCCTATAGGCATGATTTCTAAGTGTTGGGTTGATTTAAACTCCTATAGACATGATTTCTAGATTTGAAACTGATTTCACCCTATAAGCATGATATCTATTAGCTTTAAATCCTATAGGCATGATTTCTAGGTTTGAGATTGATTTCACCCTATAGGAATGATATCTATAATTGTATGTGGGCAGAACTATATGTGGGCAGAATTTTAAGTAGATTGCCGTGAGTTATTATTTCAAGCAAACAGAATCCTATATACATGATCACTAATGCACGTTGAGTTAAAAATATGTGTGGATCCTATGAATAGGAGTTCTAATGCAGAAAGTCTATAAATAGGATTTCTAATATTAAAATGTAAAAATAAAGAATTAAACAATCAAGAAAATTCTATAGGCAGGATCTCCAAGCAAGTAATAGAACTCACATGATTTAATCAACATAATTAAACCTATAGGCAGGATTTCTACCCAAGTTTAATGAAGATATAAGGAAAAATCCCTGCTTTTACTAATGAACCCCAAATCTGTTATTACATATAATATTACAACCCAGAATATCGAATGAATTACATAACATTATCCATTACACTATAGGGAGCCTTTATAGGCCCAATATAAACATGGGAACCAGGCCTTCAAACATATCAACTCTGGAGCATAATAGTGATCCATCCATGGCACATAAAATTAGGTTTCCAATGTGTCAAAGTTCCCAAGGGCCTCAGGGACCCCGGGTAATGCTCACACCAAAACCACACTTAGAAAATATAGTTCATAAAAGATTGGAAGACCAGCCCCAATGTGTCAGAGTTCGGAGGAGTCTCAAGGACCCTAGGCAGTGCTCACACTAGGGGTGGTGGGAACCTAAATAACTAAGAGTAGGAGTTTAAAAACCAGTGCATAAAGGTAAAGGGGGCAGGTTTTAAAATAGTTTAATTTTCAGAAGCAAGCAGATTTAGAATACAGATTTGCAAACAGAACTGCATCAAGAAACAAACAAAGTCCCTGTTCAGCACATAGTTCAAATAAATTGGCATTTGATTAGGCTAAATATTAAAGCAATCATGGCTTAAACACAGAGATAGGAACAGACTGAATCTATAAATAAGACCACAAACATATGGTTACATGCTTACAGCGTCTGAAAAAATTCAGAAACAGAATTGAACATTAAACTAACTTAGGAAAATGGGTCACATTATTTGAAGTAACTTAGTTTAGCATTATTAAATAGGATCATGTAGTCACATAGAAAAGCAGAATCATGCTGAAGATTGATACAGACTAATCAAATAAAGCATGGAGAACAGAATAGTAGAAGTTAAGGGATACCAGTTGAGAAGAAAGCAAACAGGCCTTGGCTTTCAGCCGGCCAAATAAAAGCTACTTAGTGCAGAAATCAGAATAAGAAAATAAAGAGAGAGCTTAAGTTTTTATGAGAATAGAGAGCTCGAGAGTTGTAAATTTGTTTTTTTGGTCGAAAAAGTTATGGAGTCATCCTAAAGGGAGTGAAGATGGGGGTTTAAATAGAACACAATGAAGTAAACTAATAAGGTAATGAACTAGTCACACACAAATAAGTTATGAAAATCAAGTAAGGTCGGCATAAATCAATTAACAAGGCATAATCGAGTAAAGTACCACTTAATTTAGGGAAGACCTTATACGGAATCAATCAGTAGGTTAAGAATAAGGTAAGTAATATGTCCAAAATCAATTAGATGTTGGCTCCAATAATCAAAACATAAAATCAGGCCAGTAAGGTTAAGTTAAGGAAAGTAGTACGAATAATTAATCACATAATGGTCCAAATAAGGTAAGAACAGGTACAGTCTAATAAGGAAACACTGGTACTAAAAGAAAAGCCTAATTTCAAACCCTAATTTAGATAAATCAAATCAATTTAACAATTAATCGATAGAAAGGTAAACGGGTAGAAACAGTAGGATAAATAGTCAAATAGTCGAAACCCTAAGAAATACAAAAGACATCTAATAAGTAAAATCAGTCAAAATAAATAAGGAAACCCTAAAAAGTACCAAGAGACGAAAACATTTAAAGATTAAAAAATATTTTTTGCAAAAATCTGTTGGAATCAAAACCCTAGCTTTTTAGGGTTGCGACTTCCGCCTAGTTGGTTACCTAATGAATTTAAAGCTTTAGGAAATGTTTGGTTGATTGGGATATAATATAGCAATCACACATGATTACTCAATCTATACCTTTCGGTAGTTTGAGTGATTTTGCTCAATTTGGCTTTCTCAAGTCCAAATGGTTACTTCACGAAACAAGTGATAAGTGCTCTAGTTGGGTCTTACTATCTCTAGGTTTGACCCTTTAATTGGGGCTATCAATTTCTTGAGTTCACCCCAAATCCTAGTTAGCTAAGTTTTCCTAGACTTAGTCTCTCTTTCTCAAGTAGAGACAAAGTCAATTAGGCATGAATCAATGTTTGCAACCATCAATTCTCAAATTCAAGCAAGAACTAGGCTAAATATCATAAACCCAATCATAAATAAATCCTAAATCAATCACTCATTAAGTACCCATATTAGGGTTGGGTTTCAACCCTAGCTAAGGGTTTAGCTACTCATGGAAAATGAAGAAATTAAAGATGAAACTAAGATAAAATCCATAATAATTGATCAAGGAAAGAAAATCTAATGTTTAAATGCTAAACTAGTACAAAGTTACCCAATACAATAAATAAAAATGGCTCTAAGTGTTCAATGCACCAAACTTGACCTAAAAATGACAAAAAGATCTATTTATACCCAACTACAAATATCTGATAAAATTGCCCCTGCGGAGGTTGTGCGGCCGCACAATTCTGTGTGCGGTCCGCACTTTGAGACTGACTGGTCAGTTTGTCTTTCTGCGGTCGCATAAAACTGGGATGCGGCCGCACTTCCTCTAATTGTGCGAACCGCACATTTCTAAGCTCTTGCTCTTGGACTGGATCTGGGCTTCATTTTGCAGACCGCACATTTATGAGTGCGGGCGCACTTTGTCATTCTGCGGCTGCACAATAATAGTGAGGTCCGCACATATTCAAGCTCCCCAAAATACAAGTCTCTGAATCTAGCCTTCTTCGGCTGCACAATAATTGTGCGTCCGCACTCTGAAGAAAATATGCCAGTGCTTCTTCAGAGTTTGCGGCCACAAAAAGTATTGTGCGGTCCGCACTTTGGCCCTTTTTGCCTTGTTTTGGTCCTTGTCCAATTTTACTCCTTTTAGTCGATTTTCACTTCTTTGGCTCATTTCCCAATATTCCTGCAAGAAATCACATTTCATTAGTTCTCGGGAATACCTTTAAGCATATTGAGCTAAAACGTAAATAAAAGAGAGCAACTAAGCAGTCAAAGTCCCTACTTATCAGACCTTATTTTGAGAATTTAGGTTACCTCGTCCTTGATGAATGCATGCTTGATCTAGGACTGGGGCCTTCTTTTTTGCTTTACCGGACGGAACTTCGGGTCCAGCCTTAGTCGATGGGTCATGATTTATTGTGGGATCCCTGTCATATAGAGATGGGAACAGAAAAAGCAATCCATATTAGCTTTAAGGAAATGAATATGTTTGTTCCTGAGCTCGGGTTAGCCCTGTGCCCAGGTATACCTTTCGTTCGGGCTGGTGGTCGATCAAAGTGACTTGTTCCAGCTCTTCGACTGTTGACTTTGTGGCTTCGGTGTCATCGGGAATTATTAAGGATCGAGGGATCCAGTATTCTTCATCTTCGTTGATCCCTTGCTCCTGTGGTTGAGTCGAGGCCAGTGTCTGTAGTTTCTATTCAGACACCGGCCTCCGGTGTTCCCTTCGACTCTGATCCCTTAGCTGATGAGAGTGCCGATACCGGTATCACTTCGTCGACTGCAAACATCTCCTTGGCGGCAGGTTGTTCCCCGTGCATTGTTTTTACTCCATCTGATGTTGGGAACTTCAGAACTTGGTGAAGGGGTGAAGGTAATGCCCTCATGTTATGGATCCAAGGCCTTCCGAGTAGGGCATTGTATCTCATGTCGTCCTCGATCACATGGAACCTCATTTCTTGAACGGCCCCAACTACGTCTACTGGGAAGATAATTTCACCTTTGGTAGTTTCACTCGCCATGTTAAAGTCGTTAAGAACCCCAAGTTGCAAGCACAATTTGATCTTGTAGGTCGAGCTGATCCACGACCCTTGATCGAATAATGTTGGCCGAGCTTCTTGGATCAATCGAAACACACTTAACTTTCCTTTTATTCATAAGAACATGTATTACCAATGCACCGTTGTGGGATTGTTGGATTCCCTCTGCATCCTTGTCATTGAAAGACAAGGTCCCTTCCGACACATAGTCCCGAGTTCAATTTTCCCTCTTGATCGACACCTTGGTGCGCTTGAATATGGGTCCTTGTGGAATATGGACCCCACCAACGATTATCTGAATCACGTGCTATGGTTCTTCCTATTCGGTCTTTCTATTTGAATCTCTGTCTCTGAAGTGGTTCTTAGCTCGGTGACTCAAGAATTCTCGAAGGTGACCCTCGTTGAACAAAAAGGCTACCTCCTCCCTTAGCTGTTTTCAGTCCTCCATTCTATGTCTATGAGTACCATGGTATTTGGATATTTGATTAGGATTCCTCTGGGCTGGATCAGTCTGTAGGGATCGAGGCCATCTGGTATCTTTGATCTGCCCAATGGCAGATACAATAGCTGATGCATCAACACTGAAGTTGTATTTTAATAATCATGGTGCTTTTGTGGGCTTGACATTTCTATCGAAACCACTCCTACTCATGAGCCCTCGGGAGCTCTGTCCTCAATCATTTCTTCGATCACTTCGAATGGGGTTGCATCTAGGACTTCTGTTTCTCTAATCCCCAACGTATGGTTGATACCGATCTGTGTTCGTTCGTGGTTCTCTATTGATGTCCTTTTGAATTCTGTCGACGGGCCTGTTTGGATAAACGGAACCGGTAGGAGATTCCAACTGATCATCCTCGACCCTAATTTTTGAGTGGTAACGCTTATGCACATCAACATAGGTTACAGCTGGATACTCGATTAAATTTTGTCTAAACTGTCGTGAGTCCACCGAACTACGTACGTTCAAACTTTGAGTAAAATCTTGGACGGTCCAATCATCTTCGTCGCCCTGTGCATCTTGACCGGTTGGCCGAGATTCTCTGCGGACCCTGTTTTTTGGGTCGACGCCCAAATTGTCATTTAAGGCGACGTGGGAGCTGACGTTGACGAGGTATGCATCTAGTACTCCCTCGACACCAACCTGAGGTACTTCGATCCCCGGGGCGGCTGCATTGTTGTTTTCCCCATGGAAACTGAGGCTGTTATCAGCGTGTGGGGGTACTGCTTGTGAGTTCGACATGTTGATCCTGAAACTAAAAACACTTTCGAGAACAAGCGTAAATCAGTGTGTGTTATCGGAATTAGTATTAAGCAATCACTATTATCCTTAGCCTCACGGTGGGCGCCAAACTGTTTACCCTTAAAATCAGATAACAATTATACTTATAAGTGGTTTTAAGGACACGTGATTTTACCTAATACCAATTAATAAATATGACGATTAATAATAGAAATTAACAATAAAGTAAAGCAAACCAGTGTTGAAATATAATTCGCTCCTCGAGCTAGAGTGCCCTCGAACTGACTGATACCAGAATAGTAAAGTATAAAGCAAACTGATAAACAAGAGAGTATAAGCAAGAAAGAGTGTTATATTGCTCTGATATGTGAGAATAAGATGATTTACAAATGACTAGAACCCCTCTTTATATAGTAGAGAAATTCTACTTATGGTATATCTAATTACATAAGGAAATCTCATTTTTAGCTAATCAATCGTTTTTGATTTGATCTGTTCCGAGATTTCCGCCATGATCCTTGACCAGTCACGAATATCTCGCCTTCCTGTTATTATGCTATCTTCGATCTTGCTCGATGTCTATCTCGTCTGGTCTCGATCACTACCGGTCTTGATCTCGACAGGTACCTCGAATTTCGAACTCGATATCTTATCCTCCTACCTCGATTTGATCTATTATGGGCCCGATCTTCGATCCATCTCTCTGGTCTTGGTTAATCAGTAAAAACCCTATACAAGCTGACAAAATCAAAATTTTCCTTTGGAATCATGTTAGAGACATATTCCAATGATATTAAATATTGTTGTAGAGAGCATATGCTTTCAAGTAAATCGCGAGCTTCACGTGCAAGCTATGTGGGAAATTTTTATCCCTGGCGATCATATGTAATAATGTCTCTATATAACTAGCTAAAATTAAAAGTAAGTAACACCTATTTTATTTCTTTTAATAAAAGAGAAACAGATTACATCAAGGTTGTTCCTTAGGTAACCAATATTTTCGCATAGGTTTTGCAGAATCGTATAGGTGATGCAAGATATCGAGTTTGATATATTGATCTAAGGGTCTGAGAAGAAAATAAAGAGGAAAATAATTATAGCAACAACACAAACAAATCTAACCATTTTTTTATTTGTAACGGAGATGCTTTTTTAAAGCATTTTCATCCTTATACAAGAAAAGCAAGCAGAAAAAATAAAATTGAAAGAAAAGAAACAATCGTTACTCGTTCAAACTAACTTTCCTTTTATCGCTTAATTCTTTATCGATGGTGTTTTATTATATTTATACCCTTACGTGGGGAATATCCGTGGCACCTAGAGGTAAAATACTCCTCAACTTGCGCACTAGTAAACCAAAATTTGTTCATTGTAATAATAAATCCACACTTTTGGTGAAAGGGAAATGAAAATGGGAATGACATATACAACTTTTATGTTATAGAATGATTGGATTAGGTTTCAAATCAAAACTTCACGGTCAAATGCTTAAAAGCAATAAATAAGATGTGGTCCACCCGATATTTATTGCAGGACTACATTTATCCTAATCTGATCTATTAAATTCTGTTTAATTAGATGTAATGACTAAAGTCTAATTGATAAAGTTAGAGGTTATTTTCTGAAATAACAGTTGAGTAACTTCTCACTTGATAAAACTTGAGAAATAAACCTAATTAGTACTCTAGTATTTCCATCAAGAGCTTGAGAGAAAAATGGGTGAAGGGAGAGAAAACTTTTTGTCATGACTGAAGAAATTAAAAGCAATATATCTCTTTTAGGATATCAAGAATCGTACATAAATTCAGTTACGTACATCTTCTTGATCAAAGTTTTCTGATAAAGTAATTTATAGTGAAAATCATATAGAAATTTATGGTTCTAATTAAGCCATGGTTAGGATTAATTATCTTAGACTGTTAATTAGGGGGGGGGGGGGGGGGGGGCATAGTGTGGGAAAATCTGAAATCCGATTTTTTTGGATTTTTTGTTTGGATTTTTGGATTACGAATTGGATTTGGATTTAATTTTTAATATTTTTGAATTTCGGATAGGATATTGGATTTGGTACTACGGATTTTTTGATATTCAAAAAATCTGAAATTTTTATACTTTATATTTAGTCCATTATCCATATGTCAATAGACGTTCAATACCTTATCCATAAGATATTATCTCTGATATTCAATATTAATTACAAAGTTACTATTAGAATACTTTATATTTGGACATCATTTTACTATTGCTACTTCTTATCGATTCGTATTAATGTCTATGTCGTACTTTTTGATAATAATTTTAATACTTAAATATTTTATTTGTATGATTGCAACAAGAATGATGAACTCTTCAGGCAATTTAACACGAGTACTTCATTTTGATATTTAATTATTTTTGTAAAAAGTAGAAACATCTCAACTTATACGCTCAAAACCGAAAATTCAAAATATTCAATTATCGATTAATCCGAAACCGAACTTAAAAAATGTGATCCAATCCGTTCTTATTTGGATTGTCATTTTTCTGATTCGAAAACCGAAATTCTTATTTCCAATTCAAACAGCTCGAACACCCCCGACTATTAAATATTAATGATCGTTACATCTAAAATCATGAAATTTTCACTATAACGTCATGCGTCTCTTCATTATTATACTATAAAGCTACTATTTGCTTTCGTACTTGATCCAAATACCCCTAAAGTTTTATTAAAGGAAAAAAGCATGGATATATACATCACACATTGAAAGCAACATATTAATTCGCCGTCCTTTGTTTAATATTTTATTTTGTCATCAGACACAATTATTCTCTCCTTTTTCTTGATATTTCTGCATATGGAAGTGAACATAAATCAGGTGGTAGAGTGAACCATCAATATATTCATTCCTTAAAGAATCAGTGAACCGAAGAAATAAAGAATTCATTCGTTTATTCTCTCCTCTACTATATAATGCATGGCGTCTGATTCGAAGAATTTTTTTGGTGGACAACATTATTCTATAATCCAACGGCAGATAATTGTGCTCTTAATTAACTCTATACATGCATTAATAGCCGTTTGGATTAGTTCTAAATAACGACAAATGTTTATTTGAGGGTGGTCCGCCCTTGAGAGAGCTTGAAAAGTCAGAGAAAACAAATGTGGCAATGTGCATAGCAATACTAAATTAACGGTAAAAAACTAAAAATTAAAGGCAAAGAGGAAAAAAGACTTCGGTTTATCTAATAAGAGCCAAACATTGCACGAGTCATTTACACCATAATGAGCCTGGTTTTGCCTAAGAGGAAAACCACCATTTGGTTTCCAGCAACCTCAAAACTCCTACATATCTCTTTACCCTATTGTACGTACGCAACTTTTACTTTACAAGAGAGAAAGAGTCAGAAAGAGAGAGAGAGAGAGTGTGTGTCCTCTTATGATCATTTCATTCATCTTATAAGATATATAAGGAGCAGGTTTTAGTGATGATTTATTATGTAGGTCAAGTGATTAATTATTGAGGTCTTTGTTCCATATTATTGCATGCCCATGCAGAGTAAGCATTAAATTGCTGCTCAAGTTGCCGGGCCAGCAATATTTGACGTATACCCTCAAGTCTTTGCCGAAGGAGAGCCGATTCGGTCCTGAGCCGCTCGTTGTCACACTGTACAAGTTGGCACTGATGGGTCATCAACCGAAACCGGTTCGTTAAGTCCCGGTTCCCAACTTTAAGCCGGTTCGCTTGGTTCCGCAGGTTCTCCAGGTGCTTTTGCTTTCGCATGCGGGACCGCCTGGCTGATTCCCGGTTCGAGACCATCCGACGACGCTTTCTCTCATCAGGACAGCTGTTCGTGTTCTTATTATCGTTATTGTTATTCCGGTTCGGTTCATCAGAACCGGAACTAGAATGAACGGTATTCGGTTTAGAGTCATCAGACCCTGAACCGGAGTTTGATATAACCGGTTCACGGGTTGGTGATTCTTTGGGAGAAACAACCGGTTCTTCTTCCACTTGCTGTGGAAATAGAAAATCCGGCTCGATACAGTCCCACGGAGTGAAACCGCCATCAAAAGACGGAAACAAGTGGGGGAAAATCCCATCGGCGGGCAGAGTAAAGGCCGGAAAAGTGGACAACATGGCCGGAAAATCGCTTACAGAGGGGGGTAGGTAGGTAGGAGGAGAAAAGGGATTTAGTAAGGTCACGAGTGTAGTATTTATTGACAAGAATTAAGGAGTAGGCCGGGCTCCACTAAGGGGTATTTCAGTCATTGGATAAAACTTTTGAGTCAGGTGGCACTAGTGGGTAGGGCCCACTGATTGGCTTTTCAAAGTTAGATTTTAGGGTGATATAAGCAACTGGGACCCATAAATTCAGCTTAGTCACGAAGGAACAAAAGAAGTGGGGACATAATGTGCCTACGTGTCCTATTTTGTATAAGCTGAGCGTGTGAGGAGCCAATAGTTTGAAAAGGTGCTTACGTGGAAGCACGTTTGTTTGCTCGGCTCCGGCTATAGCAAGCCGAAGATGAGTGATGTATACTCCCCACTCTCTGGCAATCATATTTATCGATAGTGTTATTCTACGTAGAAGTGGAGTAATCCCTCCGTTCTAATTTAGGAAACTTATTTTTTTTAATTCGAGCCAAAAGAATAACTTATTTTTTTATGTGAAAACAATTATTTTTGCACAATAAATTATAGCCACATAAAATATATGTGTCTTTTCCATTCATTCTATCTAAGAAAAGAATCATTTTGCACCCAAATTCAAAAAAAATCTATTTTTTCTTAAATTTCGAACCCAATTAAATGTATTAACATAAATTAAAACGTAGGGAGTATGTGATTAGGTAATCTTCTGCTTTTCCTCAGGTTAATTATATATTACTTGTACTTACACTACTATATAACACTCCAAAATACTGCTAATATTAAAATATTGCAAAAATATCACTACTTTGTTGTTTGGACCACAAATCATATAGTGGAGATAGAGAAATGAAATGACATTTTTAAAAGAGCCAACTGTCACGTCCCAAAATACCCCTTAAATGTAACTGGCACCCAACTGACACTACCCGTTAGGCGAACTATCTCATACCATATATTTAGTATTTATTCGGAATTTAACCAAAGTATATACAGGTTACAACGATCCAATAACTAAATACAAATAATTAATAACCCAAGTTATTTTATAAGTAGGTTCGAACAATAATAACTAAAATGGAGGAACAATACTCTAGCCCAAACCCCACACTAGACCATGGAACATCTAAGAAAATTAAAAAAAAGATATCATATGAATAAATGATAAAGATTCTCTTTTGGCAGCCTCCATGAACAATGCGGCGGCTCACCTCAATAAGCGAATTCACTCGAACAAACTCATCAGCCACTAGTTCTATCTCCCGCAACGGTATCTGCATAGGAATGCAGGTAAGGAGTGAGTTATACGTAAATATAACCCAGTAAGATCCCCGACCCGCCACTTTAAATACCTCTGGAACAAGTGTTAGAAAATACAGACACACCACAACAGGAACGATATAGTAAATATGATAACTGTACTATAACTCAATATATGTGTATCAACAGAGTTATTAAGAATTACCCACTAAAGACTTATCATAATTGCAGTGAAAGAAATTTACCAACAAACCTATGAGTCCAAAACGACACCACAATGCCTCAAATATAACAGATACACAATGCCCCAAATATCATAGCACAGCCGTATCAAACTCAAAATCATGGCGCACAACCGTATCCAACTCAACATCATGGCGCACAGCCGTATCAAACTCAACATCATGTCGCACAGCCATATCAAACTCAACATCATGGCGCACAGCCGTTTCAAGCTCAACATCATGGCGCACAGCCGTATCAAGCTCAACATCATGGCGCACAGCCGTATCAAGCTCAACATCATGGCGCACAACCATATCCAACTCAACATCATGGCGCACAGCCGAATCAAACTATCAAACTCAACAACTTATAAAATAATAATTTTTTTTTCTTTTGTATTTTTCATAAAATAATATATTTGCGGTTGGTCTAAGACCACCGATTCTGCCAAGCGCACGCTTGTCCCAACACATGGACCAGGCAGAGAAAACACATTTTTAAAACGGATTTTAGAAAAGCAAGTATCAAAGCTTAAAGTCACAGTTACCTCACTATCACAAGTTTTCCAACCTTGCAACGTCTTGAGCACCGACCAAACGGCATTCAATGACCTCAATCTATACAATATATTAATAAACAACGTCACCTAATGGGTACTCAATCTTGATATCAATTGGCAAGTCAAATCTCATATTCCCTAAATTTCAAACTTAGAGCTAAACCTCAATATTATAACAACTCATGCCATGAATTTAATGGTAAAAAGTATATCCTGATACCACTGTCCAACCCACTATAGTCATAATATACATCTGCTATATCCCAACATCAACGTCTAATGAACATAAATCTCAAAGTTAAGAAAAGGATACTCAATACCTTAAAATACGGCGAAAACCGGAACTGTAGCTACACGGAATTTAGCTTCTCTTAGCATTTCATTTTTGTCTATGTAATCAACACTCCTTTATAAGTTTTCTACAGATATCATAAATCAATGATTGCCTAAAGTCAAATAAAAATTCTACCTTGTCCGCCCGCAAATGTCGTCGAAAACCACAAAATAAAATACTGCCTCCATGTTCATTCTTTCTTAATGAAGTGAAATACATCTTGTATTCAAAACCTACTACTCATATGGGCTATAGTCACGTGACCTACTAAGATAAGGTGGTTGGCCCAGTTGATTTCACATAAATAAAATTACAAGATCACCTAACTAAAGTGATTATAAAAATCTAATCCACCAACACCTAATTAGTACTTCATCCCACTTTATTCCTCAATATATAAATATTACCTTTAAATAAATACATATTTATGCACTTACATCCAAATAAATAATTATATTATTTCTAACAACTTTATAAAAAATTACACTAATCAAGACAACAACTCAAGAGTTCATAATATTAAAATTGAATGAATTTTACTATCTCCAATAACTTCATACGACTAAATCTAACAATGGACCATCATAGTTCTAAAATAAATTACGAAAATTAACGGGGTGTCACACCAACTTTTACTGGTAGTCAACTTGATTTTTATCTGCTTAAAAACATCATTAATTATATTCACCCTCGGAAGAGATTAGAGAGTAAGATTTACTATAATTATATTTTCTATTTAATCTTATCTATTTTATGGTTTGCGCAACTACGAATGCCCAATATAATCTCTCCGGACTGTGGGTAAGTAAACCAAATAGTAGTGTGGAGATTTTGTGCGTAAAGCCTTATCCCACTGATTATTATTACGTCCTTGTTTTTTGAGTGGATTAACTGTATGCTTATCTTTGTAAATTCGAGTACACCAAGAATTTTTGCTTTTTGTGAAAATGATAAGGAGGATAAAAAGAAGAAATAAGGGAAAGCACAAGAACTCAAGAAGTTGCCACTTGAATTGCGAAAAATTACGCATATGTGAACAGAATTTTATAGCGAGATTTCCTCCATTATAATTTATAACCTTAACGTTACGTTAGATTCTTTTCTTTTCCATAACAACATTAATTAGGAATCTGAATATATTCAATTATTCTTAACACGTCATTATTCTTCCAGCCACCATTTTAATTTGTCTCCGTCAACAATTCGGCAGATGCTTTTGTCTTTCACTTCATCTTAATATGACAACGGACAGAATTTTAAAAATTATCAAGATGTTAGTTGCACCTATATATTTTTCTAAAGTCCAAGTCTAAACAAAAACTAGCGGTAGGGGACGCTCCAAATAAAAGATCAATAATTAATTAAGGAGAGGAATCCATCTAATATTTCTAAATTAAGCTGAAAAGTCCGAATGTATATAGAAGGTGAACTATCAACCATTTATCGGGAATCGCGCGCAGAAAGGATCTTTATTAATATTTGATTATATTGTTTGGACGTACGCAGGTAGCATGAGGCGGACATTTAAATCTTTTTGCTTTTAGTCACATATTACAACACGTATACTAAAGCAATTAGCTTCCCTAATAATTGTTACTATATATTAAACAGAGAGTGCCTCCCAAGTCAAGGGAACTTTATTCTTTGCTAGGACATAAAATGGACTTCAAAGGTATAGAGAACAGACACGTTACTTGTCTACTAATTCATGATAAGGTTTCAGTTTTTTTGTTGTGATCCATCTTTAATTTTGATGTTTCTAAAATATTCTGATCACTTTCACTATGGAAATTCCTTATTTATGCACCGAAAAGGGCATCATACATCTGGTCACACCAAAAAGGATGGACATGTATAAAACTCTTCTGTCGTATTTTCCACTACTTGTGTGAATGGTACTATCAGGAGTATTCATAAAAATCTAAAAAATCAAATCAAATTAAATTGATCAAAAAAATCGATCACATTTTAGGTTTGATTTGGTTTTGATGTTTTGAATTTTAAAAACAGATTAAATTTGGTTTAGTTTTGGTTTCAATCAAAAAATAACCGAAAAAATCCTAACCAAGCCGACTATAAAAGTAGCTATTTAAATTTATTATTACACCTATATATATATATATAATTTTTTTTTAATATAAAGTTTCTAAAATTTTATGGTATATATTAGTCATTTATATTTTTAGTATAGTTCTTTGCAATTTAATAATCTAATTCTTTGCCTTTACATTCTGGTTTGATTGGTAATTTTCTTTCGCTAAGTATAAAAAAAATTATTTCATGCTAAAAATAAATCAATTTTAATTGAATACTTAAATTATTCATTACTATTTTATTCAAAGAGCAATTGATTTGATAGTGTTATGTTGAAAATGTAGACGCCAGAATATGCGTTTGGTAGTGTATGTCCCATATTTAAGAGAGAGAAAACGATAAATAATCGAAAAAACGAAAAACCGACAAAAATCTAATTGATAAAAAGCTGATTTAATTGATTTGGATTGGTTCCAATATTTGAAAAATCAACTTACTTGATTTGGTTTCTTTTTGAAGGAAAACCTACCCAAACTGAACCATGAACACCATAGGTACTATAATCATTTAATTATCATAAAAACCTAGAAAAAATAAGTTAAACAGCTCCAATATCTATGGGGTGAATTCTTTTTAATATTCAGTTTATAGAAAACAATCTAATGGCTAAGAGGTTGATAGTTATTGAACCAACGTAGCATAGTCCATAAGTTAAGGGGTCAAAGTGTGTAGATGGAAGCTTATTACTTAATCGTTTAAATGGTTAGTTAGTTAGAGTTGGTTGAGTGTCTGTATATAAAGAAAGTTAGCTCAATATGGTATCAGATAGGAGTATCCTTAATTATCAGGTTAGCTATGTAAAAATCACAACTCAAATTAATATCACTGATTAGGTTAACTATTTTAAAAAGAAGCAAAAAAAAATTGAACCCAAAGAGAGAGGTGAGCTCACGTGCACCAAGATATATGGTTGATTAATTCAATCTTGTAATATACTATTCATATTAAATTATTAATGGGAAGGACATAAAACATCACATAGAAAATGAAACTTAGCTGATCATGCCGACTTTATTATTTATGCAGAATCGAGAAGTTACTTGATACATGCCATCTACAGAAAACTAGTGTATGTGAAGTTAGCGGCCGGCTGTGAAAACAAGCTCATGGATATTATATTGGTGGTTAAAATTTAAAATGTTGTCAAACATCACTTCTCTGTAAACTTTTTTTGATTTGTTCAAAAAAGGATGACGTATTTTTTTATTTAAAAATAATTTAATATAAAAAATTTATTTTATCTTTCATGAGATTGATTTATAGTAGTATAAATATCTCTAAATTGTTTTAGATCATAATTTTTTTTTTTTTTTAGAGTATTGGACCTACGCTTTTCCTTTTGGGAAACTTACACAAACGTCTCAAATAAATCTCAACTTACCAATCTCTAGCCATTAGTCATAGACTTATCAAAATTAGCCAACAAAAATCAAAAAACCAAATATGGGGTTCTTTCTCTCAAAGAATCACATGTAAAAATCACCTTCCATATTTTTAAGCGTGATTAACAACACTAGATACAAGACGGAAAGGAAATTTCATCGATGAGGTAGCAAATAAGGTGATGAAATACAAAAATATATACAATATTCCAAAAATCTAAACAAAAAAGAAACTTTTTCAATGGGTATAGTTGAAATTCATTAAAAATATATAGATAAGTCAATATAAAAAATTTGAGGAAGATTGGAGGTGATTTGGACTGGTTTTGTATCAAAATTCGTAATTTAATCGAGTTCAAAAAAGTCTTCTGCGACACATGTATCAAACATGTATCACGCATGTATCTCACACACATATATACATGGATATACACGTGATACACAATTGATACAAATACGATACATATGTGATACACAGTGTGATACACATCATTTTTTTCATGTTCAGTTTTTATTTCGAATTTTCGATTCAAACCACCTCAAAACTTCACCAATCATTCTAAAACTGAGATTCAAGTTCCTTAAGTTGTGCTCAATCTATTTTAATAACACTCACTAAAAACAAAGCAAAAATTTGATATTATTTTGCTATAAATAACTAATTTACTAAATGGCAATTGTCCTTTCTTTCTCAACGAAAAAGTTAATGTGGAAAATCAAAGGCTGGGCGGCTGTTATTAGACCGTAGCATGTTCTCCACATGGAATATGGAAAAGTAGCTGACACAACTTTAAGACCTCGTCTAACTATATATACCTTTCTTCATACAATCAACAATAAAGTACTGCTTCTTGTAGAAAGTTCTTCTCTTTGTGTTATTATGAATACTTTGCTAGCACTGCTTCCCGATTTACCGTGTGTTATTATGCAAGGAATAACGTACACGATGCTAAGAGAATTGGAGAAATTCTACATTATATCTTGTACATATTTTTTATTTGACATGTAAACTGTAGATTTTACGTACTCTTTGTTTGACATGTGAGGGTTATCTTCATTATTTGACAGGTGAACTGTAGATCTTAGTGGTTGGTATTCAGAAAGAAGGTAATTAAACAAAGAAAGAAACATATATTCAATCATTGTACAGCAAAAAATGGTGGAAGATCTTGCTCCTAAATGCCTTTCCTCTCCAAATAGAATGAATTAATATAATGTAACTAATATTGTTCTATTGCAGAATATCTTAAATTTCGACGTTTAATCATTATGTTACTAAAACGTTTGAATTTAATCTCCCTTGTTATGTTTTGTGTTTGTCTGAATTTCATAAATTGAAATATAAAAGTTTCAACTATATAAAAACTCACAATATATATTAGACCACGTTTTCACGCAGTAATTAATGAAGAAGACCCTGTATAATTTCTGATGTAAAAAATTTCAAAGAATTGTATAAAAGACTAAAAGTAAAAGGAAACCATTCAACCAACTTATCCAATCCCACACTCCCAGACGGCTGGCTAATACTATTACTCAGTTGAAGTGAAGTTTGAAAAGACACAACTGCGTCAAAAAACACCAATCTTTTAATTCAAATTCTTCTCTAAAAGATTCACTATTGGACGTCCTTTACAAAGAGCGTTTCTTTTTCTTTCTCTAATTAAGGAGTAGCAAGACTTATCCGTTTTAGTGCCATGATTTAATTTGTTAAATCCTATATATACATACATATATATATATATATATATATATATATATAGGTGGTTTGCTTTCTTTTATCCAGGGTTTATGATTTGGTTTGAGTCGATTTTTTCCTAAAAAGAATTAAATCAAATGAGTCGGTTTTTCAAATATTGGAACCAAACCAAACCAATTAAGTGTGTTTTTTATCGATTCGATTTTTCGGTTATTCATCGTTTTTTTCTTAAATATTAGACATACACTACCAAACGCATATTCCGGTGACTACATTTTCAATGTAACACTATCAAATCAATTGATCTTCGAGAAATCTATCATTTACCAAGATATATTGATGATAATTGACTCACATAGTGATGAATAATTAAAGTACTCAATTAAAAATTAATTATTTTTAACACGAAATAAATTCTTGTACTTAGCAAAAGAAAACTACCAATCAAACTAGAATATAAATGCAAAGAATTAGATTACTAGACTAAAATATAAATGATTAATATGTACCATAAATTTTAGATTTTTTAAAATAAAATATACATATATATAAGTGTAATAATAAATTCAAATAGCTACTTTTACAGTCGGTTTGGTTCGATTTTTTCGGTTATTTTTTTATTAAAACCAAAACCAAACCATATTTGATCGGTTTTTATGATTTAAAACCAAAACCAAACCAAACCTAAAAAGTATCGATTTTTTGATCGGTTGACTCGGTTTTTGGTATAGTTATTTTGATTTTTGTGAACATCCCTACTTTTATTGATAAAAAGAAGACTCTGTATGTTACTTTGAAATTTTGATTATGGAGTTATTGCGCATCTTTTATGACTTTTCTTTTGGTCCAATTTGGTCCTAGCAAAGCAGCATTTAACAGTTAAAAGCTTATAAGTCGTAGCAAAGCACCATCTTAACAGTAAAAAGCTTATCTCCAAATTGATTTGGTACATTGCACCTACACATTCTTCTTTTTACACGTTTTAACAACAATATATAGGACTTTTACACCCATCCTAATAGGGAAGATGCATGTTTTAAAGAGATTTAATACGTACTTGAGAGGCATGTCACACCACGTATCATATGTGGCATGCTTTCATTGGCCTCTTATTTGACTTGTTGTATCATGTCACTTAACACTTTATAACATGCGTTTGAGTATTTATGCTAAAGTGACATATATTGTAATAGATCTTGGACTATGTATTGGACATTTGGACTTGACTAATCTTAATTTGGACAAATACTTCCCGTTACTAGGATTTAATCCAGATCTTCAATTGGTTTTGTGTGATGTTAAATTTTGGAAGTTGCCACCATGATCATGCAGATCTTCAAGTTCTTTGCCTTTTTACCCTAAACTCTTGTTGCTACTACGTACGTACGTTCAAATGATTTGACAAGGAAAATCTGGGATTGAGCAATTTGTACATTTCATGATAAATGTACTACTCTAAACAACATACTCTTGGCCAAATTTTCTTAACGCGCGAAGACAATAATCTTCCTTTCCCTTAAAGATTCTGTAAGCTGCGTCAAATAAGAACAGATTTCCCCCATCATAATATACTTGCAATCCTACCTTCTTTTGTGTATATATATATAGCATATGTGAATAATCTTATCCTTCATTAACGTCAGGTTTATTTTCGTCCTTGGCAAATAATGGATTTGTGACCTTCCCGAGCTCAGTGATCATCAATGCAGAGCTCTCTCCATCCTCGGAATCATGTTTGGTATCAATATAAACGCAAGAGCAACGTTCAAGTGATATGAAAAATGCGGCCGCAACGCCGCTAATAAGCCGCGTCGCCACCCCATCAACCTTCTTGGACACTACTTTCCCACAATATGTGACTGATTTTTCTGGTTGATCTGTTGGTGTAACCACTGAATTCTTTTGACACCAACAGAGCTCCAAGCGGCACGCAGGCGCTCTCTCTGTTTTCTTCATAGTAATTGTAAAAGTCTTGTGGTTCTTTACAATTTTAATGCTAAGTTTTTTTTATAATCAGCTGGTGAAAATTCAAGTTTATGATTGTAGGCGTGCCCTTAGTATATTATTTCCTTCTGCATGAAAACCAAGAATTTCTTCTCATGCAAGCGTGATGATTTAAGTTATGCAGGCCTGTTTATGTGTGTCATTTACGACTCATATTATCATTAGTGATGATAATTAATATCAGTACATTTTCTAAATTTATCATCCTTGATAACTTGATTCATAAGTTTTTTCCTTTTAGGTCAAGTATGATAACTAGAGGCAGATTTATCATAAAGCTGTCTTATTGATCAAAATTAGAGAAAAGAAAAGAAATGTTTTAAAGGTAAGGGATAGATAACCTGTGGGGTGGAGTAAATCAAAGAATTATCAAATATTCCAAATTTTAGTGAGATTAAACAATTCTTTTCCCGATTAGAGACGAACGAATCTTTATAATCCAGGAGATAACACGTATTGCCAAACGATCTAATTCAAATTTAATTTGATGGTCACGAATGTGTCTACCTAAAGTTTTTCTTACTTATGTTAATTATGTGGGTAGGGGGTTGACTCCTCAAAAGCCCAAGCCCAACAAATGTGTAACCAATGGATTTCTTACCATTTTATTGGTCCATCAGTTTGCAGACTAAAGTCTTAATTTTTCCATTGGGCTATTCGACTATAAGCTGACCCAACAGATTTCCTTTATTAAAAGAGGGTATTATCGTGAAAATAGTACGGGTAGCTAGTTTTCGGACTGGTCATTCAAAAATAGTCAGCATTTTGCCAAGTCATTAAAAATTAACCACTATTTTGCTGCAACAGAGACCGGTCCAGCATAGTATACTGGAGTTCGGTGCACCTATATATGAATTTCCAGCATATTATGCTGGAACTTCAACACGCGGAAAGTTCCAACATAATATACTGGAGATTCGAGCACCTGTGTATGAACTTCCAGCATAATATACTGGACCGAATACTTTGCTGGAACTCTAGTATAATATACTGGAGTTTCAGTTTACTTATGCTGGAGTATTTTCCGGATTTTGAACAGTGTTTTTGTTCAGATTTATCTTTAAATGAAAAGTGGCTATATTTCAATTACTTTTGAAATTGTGGCTATCGTTGAATGACCACTTGTAAATCTGGCTATTTTTTAATTTCTCCCGGTACTATCACTTTTAGACCGAGCTAAAACTATTTGCTTCCGGTAACCGTATAATATATAAAATTTGTGCAAGTTTTGTATATAAAATATATATATATATATATATATATATTACAAAATATTTACCATTTTTATATATTTTTTAACAATTATTTTTACGACGACCGTACAATGTCATATTTCCATATTAAAAACCTGACCTTTTTTTTGTGGTCACCTGACTAGAAGAGAAAAAAGATCGGTGTAAAATTTTTTAACTAGGATAATTTACGTGATCTACCCATTAAAAATATCAGTTAACTTCATATACTTTTAAAATATTTATTTTATATTCTATACCTACTTTATAAAACTTTATTTACTTTTTAAATCTTTAATATCATTATATGCCATTAAACATATCCCACCTTTTTAGGGACTAAATTATCTTTCACTCCAACTTAATAAATTCCTTAAAACACTCCATCATCCCACAAAATTAGGATTTTACATTTTTCCCAAAATATTTTGAACCTTAATAATATCTCTTCTTCTAAATAAACAACTCTCTCTATTCTGGGACGCAGAAGGAAGAAGAATATGAAAATGAAGCATTTTTTATGTACAAGACAATACCTCTTTACCAAATATTTGCCAGATGAAGTGTTTCGTCTTTTTCGTTTTTCTCTTCTATCTACGTATTCAAAAGAAAAATTGAAATAACGTAAAAATATTTTAATTTGGGATATATTATCTAAACTAAAAGAAATATTAGAATATACTCGTACTCAAACTAATATATACACCACAATATTCTAATAAGGAATGCAATATTCAAATCAAACATGCCATAATATTTTAATTTGGTATACACTATTCAAACTAAACATACCACAATTTTCTAATAAGAATACAATTTTCAAACCAAACATACCACAATATTTTAATGTGTGATATATTATGCAAATCAAATTAAACATACAAAATTACAATATATTAATGAAGAATATAGTATTCAAACCATCATACTATAATATTCTGATAAAGAATACAATATTCAAAATCAAACATATCACAATATTCTAATTTGGAATACAATATTCAAACTAAATATACCATTATTCTAATTTGGAATACAGTATTCAAACTAAATATAGCACAATATTCTAATTTAGAATACAATATTCAAATCAAACATACTTTTATTTTTATTTATGTGTATATATTGTTTTACTTGGAATATTAACATACTTTAATAATATACAATGACTGATTTACTATATAATTTTTTTTTTGTATACAAGAAAACAAGGACAAAGGTTTCCATAATAAAAAAAATTGTTTAATTTAATGTATAATATTTTTTTATTCTTTAATTTTATGTCCAAGTTTAAAATGGATGGAGTAAGATTTTAGATTTGCTTCGTATATACAATTTCCTTTAATTTAGGCGACAAATTTGTTAGGTAATTATTGTCCTTTGACTAATTGAACACGTGAAGTAATTAATTAATGTGTACTACATGTAATTAACTAAGATATATAGTGTTAAGTGTTTTTTAGAGGGTATACGGTGTAAAGTTCCCTTTTAACTACTCTCTTCAGGAAGCTGAGTTACGTCTAGGTCTAAATAACATATGGTGTGTTTGGTACTAAGCAAAATAGTTTTCGGAAAATGTTTTTCAATTTTCTCATGTTTGGTTGGTTTAAATATTTTGAAAAATATATTCCTTATCAACTCATTTTCCTTAAATTGGAGGAAAATATTTTCCTTATCAAGAGAACGAAAAACATTTTGCAAAATCCATTCTTAAGCTTCCCCATCCTATTCCCTACCCTTGCCAACCTAACTCGCACTCTCACACCCACCCACCTAACCACCTCATGCCCTATTTCCAAAAAGAATTTTTTTTCCGTCACCACCCACCTTACTACCCCACCCACCCCCACACTCATTGCCCCACCCCTTGCACAGAAAAAACTTTTTTTTTTTTTTTTTTTACTTTTTTTGTAATTTTCAAATTTTTGTTTTTTTTTCTGCACCACCCTCCCTCCCCCCGGAAAAAAATATTTTTTTATATATATTTTCAGTTTTACTTTTTTCATCTTTCGGTTTATAGGTTTGAAATTTTACAAGTTCCAAATTGAGTTTGGACGTTTATGTGTTTCGAAATTTACAGGTTTAGAAATTATAAAGTTAGCGGTTTGAAAGTTTATGAAATTTATGGGTTCGGAA
The DNA here is from genome assembly GCA_005239495.1 of Nicotiana undulata. NCBI lineage: Eukaryota > Viridiplantae > Streptophyta > Magnoliopsida > Solanales > Solanaceae > Nicotiana > Nicotiana undulata. The sequence continues at coordinate 16,098 of ML292788.1, read as the reverse complement.
GGTTGTTGGTTCGAGTGTTTATGGCTTCATGTTTATTGTATCTAAATTATTTATGAATATTCTTGAGAAAATATTTTTCTTAATTTACGTACCAAACACCGAAAATGAAAAATATTACTACTTGTTTTCCAAAAAAACATTTTCTTAGAAAATAATTTTTAATACTAAACATTTGCCTTTATACGAAACACACCCATAGAGTTTCACATTTCAGCATATAACCAACTAGCTCAAATTCACAGACCATAAATTGAACAAAATAGCACGTTAGTGGTTGTGCCCGAAATTACTGAGGATGAAGGATTAGAAGGATATATATATAATTAAGTCCTTAATTAATTAGGATTTTGGAGAAGCCTGAAATTAAGTGACATCTCCAGTCTTTTCCACCAAGGTCAATTTATTTTATTCAATGTTTTTGAAGGGGAATCAAATTTTACTGATGGTGGGACAGAAGATACAATTCAGAGGTCTTTTATAAGTCCACAATACTTAATCATCACGTTTTGTCAATAATTACTAACATTCGACATTCAACCTATCATTGTAGGTGTTCATACATAAAGGATCGCATTCCCCTTATTTCTACTTTAACTAATTAGTGGTTTCTACATAAAAATACATAAGCATCACCAAGCAAATCTGTAACATGTTATAATTTTTTTTTGTGTAATAGCTAAACTTGAATTCTAAAAGGGGAAGAAAAAAAAGAATTTTTCCAGTATGAAAAGAAAATAAGAGAAAAACACACTAGAAAATAATAGGACCAAAAAGGATTTTGCCAATATAAAACAAAAATAAGAAAGAAAGTCTAAAGGAAAGTAAATGATTCTTTCCAACCATTACCGTACCGTTTTTAAGGAAATTAGTTGAGAAAAAACGGGATTTATTTCTGGGGGAGTTACGTTTCTAGTGGATATGTAATAAAGGTAAGCCTTCTTTTTATAGCTATTTCTCATATAATAGTTTTTGTGTTAAAAGTATATAATATCTCTTTTAGTATAGTATAATTATTTGAAGCATTTATGTAGTCTCTAGTTGTCATATGTTAGTGATGGGTTAGTCTTATGTTTTGATGATCTAACAAACTTTATGTAAAGAACTAGATATAGGACCTGATGCGTAACCAGCACAACCAGTCAACATGAACTTAAGAAATTTGGGCAGTGTACATTTGAACTCACATGGAACAGTTTAGGGACCTGATCCCTTGACATTCTCACTGACAGAAGTACATGTCAACTCTACAGCTGGAAAGCTGTGACAGAAAGTGACTGCCTGCAACTGTACATGCTACAATGCAGTAATAGTGCATCAGTCACTGCCCATTGGTTGAAGAGTTACCAACTAAGCATGGGTATCCTTCTTGAGATGTCCTAGGGATATAATATCTTGGTTGGAGACAAACAAGATATTCATTTGAGCATTTACTAAACATTCTCTGAAGCATTGAAGTGTTGCTCTTGCATTGAAGACTCAAGTGTGTCAAGAACAAGAACACAACTCCACTAAGACGGACCAGTTTCACTACGTGTCGTTAGGTGTCCTTAGTTGACTTGTAATCTTGTGTTTTGCTTTCTATTTTATCCTTATCTCGCTTTCTTAGAAGCTCGATTGTAGGAATCTCAAAACCATAAACCTTTTGTGTTTGTGTTGTGACTAGTGTAGTCATAAGTCAAAAGTCTTTGTAACTAGTGAGTGACAAAGTGGCTTGTAATGAGTATTACAAGTTAGTGTGTTAAAGTCTTTGTAAGAGAGTCAGTGCAAAGTGACTTGTAATAGTTGAGATTACAAGTTAGTGAAGTTGAAATCCTACCAGTGTAGGTCGTGATTTTTGTCCGTTTAAGTTAAGATTTTTCCATGTAAAAATCCCGTGCTTCTTTTACTTACTGTCTCTGTTTATAACTATGAGGGAGATGGTAAAGGACCATGTCTCTTTACTGTTGGTGGACTCATAAAAATTATCAATTGGTATCAGAGCAGGTTCTTTCTAAAAGGTTAACACCTAGAAAGGATCTCTAATGGCTGCTCCACCTAACTTTGAAGAAGGACAATCAACATACCGACCTCCTAGATTTAATGGTCAATACTACGGGTGGTGGAAGACTCGTATGCATGACTTCATAATGGATGAAGACTCCGAACTGTGGGACATCATTTGTGATGGCCCATATGTTCATATGAAGAAGGTTGGAGAAGCAGGTATAATGGTGCCCAAGACCAGGAAGGAGTTTAATGACGTTGACAAGAAGGTTGTGGAGAACTTTCGTTCCAAGAAAATCTTGGTATGCGGTATAGGACCTGATGAGTACAATAGAATATCAACATGCAAATCAGCTAATGAGATTTGGGAAGCATTGCAGACGACTCATGAAGGGACAACTCAGGTCAAGCAGTCCAAGATTGACATGCTCACAACTGAGTATGAGCTGTTCCGGATGAAGGATGATGAATCTATACAAGACATGCACACTAGATCACTTCCATCATAAATGAGCTTCATTCACTAGGAGAAATCATTCCTAGAAACAAGCTGGTACATAAGATTCTAAGTGTTCTACCCAGTTCTTGGGAAAGCAAAGTTACTGTTATTACTGAAGCAAAAGACTTGCAAACTCTAACCATGGATGAGTTGATTGTAAATCTGAAAACATACGAGTTGAATAAGAAGAAAGACAGTGAGAGAAGAGAACCAAAGAAGGAGAAGAACCTGGTTCTTCAAGCTGAAAATAATGAGTCAAGTGAAAATGATAATGACATGGCCTATCTTACTAAGAGATTTCAAAAGATGGTTCGAAAAAATGGTGGTATACCAAGAAGAGAAAGTTCAAGCAAACCTAGAAACTATGATCTGTGCCACAAGTGTGGAAAGCCAGGACACTTTATCAAAGACTGTCCACTTCTGAAGCAGGAGCCTTACAAGCACAATTCCGACAAAACTGCAAAGAGGAACCAGGTTCCTGACAAAAGATTCAGTCAAAAAAGTGCAGCTGACAATGTCGTGAAACAAGCTCTTGCTGCATGGGGAGACTCTAGTGAATTAGAAGAGGAACCAGAAGCAGAAAACAGTTCCATGATGGCAGTAGAGAACAAGGCCAAGGAGTATGACTCATTGTTCGCTCTAATGGCCCAGTCTGATGATGATGAAGAAGATGACAATGATGAGGTAAACTTCAGGGATGTTCAGAGAAATCTGAAGTCCTACTCTTCTAAAAAATTAATGTCATTAGAAAGTGTTCTCATTGATACTTACTACATCTTAGTTGACGATAAAGATACCTTGAACATAGAGCTAGGAGAAGCTGAACAATCTAGAGATGATCTAGTTGTTTGTGTGGTAGATTTGAAAGAGACCATAAGTGATCTTGAAAAAGAAAAAGAATCTCTAACCTGTAGAATAAACAGTGTAGAAAATGAGAGAGGTGACTTAATGGTAGTAGTTGTAGACTTGAAAGAGACCATAAGTAACCTTGAGAAAGAAAAAGAAGTGCTAGCTGAAAAAACAAGTAAGGCAGAAAATTAGAGAGATGGCTTGACTATCGTGGTGATAGACCTGAAGGAAACAATGGAGAACCTGAGCAATGAAAAGAACAATTTGGCTGAGAGGATTAATGTTGTTGAGCAAGAAAGAGATGACCTTCTAGTGGTAATCACAGACCAAGAGAAAATAATTTAGGGACTCAAATTAGAACTTGGGGCTCCAAGCATAGAGAAAGGGAAAGAGGTAGCTAGTGAGAAATATATTAAGCTTGAAAAGGAACTAAATGATGTCAAAACAAGTCTGTGCTTTGAGCTTGAGAAAAACAGGCAACTTCAAGCTGAAATGGCTATATTAATATTCGATCTTGAAAAATCACTGAACTGGACCTGGTCCACAGATGCTGTTACTTCCATGTACTTGAATAATAGTGGAAACAAGCAGGGGATTGGGTTCCTAAAGGAGAAAATTCCTTACAACCCTCACAACAAGTATGTCACTGTCCCAGATAATTGGCATTGTACCCACTGTGGGAACAACGGGCACTTCAAGGAAATTTGCCCAGCCAGGGTTCAGTCTATTCAGAAAAATAAAATGTTTTCTGATCAGAGGAATTCTAAGAAGGGACCAGGTCCCAACAAGAAGAATCGATTCTTGCCGGCATGGACTAGAAGAGCACTCATTCACCCCTTTCCTAACTACAAGGGACCCAAACTTGTTTGGGTTCCTAAATCTAACCCTTGATTTATTTGTGCAGGGATCAGTGAGAGGAACTGGACTACAATGGATCATGGACAGTGGATGCTCAAAGCACATGACTGGAAACACCATGGATTTTCTCTCACTGAAAGCCCTGCAAAGAGGAGATGTATCCTTTGGCAATGGAAAAGGGGTACATTCTCGATTTTGGAAGATCTCTTGGGCACTCAATTTAGAATGTGTACTATGTAGATGGTCTGAAATATAGTCTGTTGAGTGACAAAGGAAACAAAGTAGAACTCTTGTCCAAAGTATGCACGGTTACTAGCCTAGTAACTAGTGAAGTGGTGTTGATAGCCAAGAGGCACAAGAATATTTATGTTGTTGATTTTGAATCGCTGGAAGCTGGTGAGGTGAACTGCTTAAAGGCAGTTGATGATGATGCAGAACTGTGGCATAGAATACTGGGTCATGTGATCGGCGCCCACCTACACTACTAAATAGTAGCAAGGCAGGGGTCAATGCATCTTTTACCCGAACGGATAGGGATCGAATCCACAGGGAGTTACTAGTATGGGAGTTGAGTTCCTAAGTGATCTAGTAGTGTTTTGTGCCTTTAATTGCACTTCTCATAATTTTGGTTTTGATACTAGAACTATTGTTTAGACTAATTGAAAATTGCTAATTAACTAACTAATATCTTTTTGTAAGTTTTCTCAATGGGTAAAGGGGCTGGGGCTATGAATTTCTCCTAGGTGAATACTTAACGAGATCCAATACCTAAGACAAAAATATTATATTGGGAATTGTGATATGGCCAATGCACGGAATTACCCACTCCATACCTCTCAGTAGATCGAGTGGCTTTGCCCTAATTGAATCTCTCGAGTCCAATTGGGTGTCACATTTGTGCTAGCAATCTAGGCCTAAGTAGGGTTTTACTATCTCTAGATTTAACCCATTAATTGGGACTATCAATCTCTTGATTACATCCCAAATCCTTGTTGGACTGATTTTCTAGACTCAAGTTCTCTTTCTCAAGAAGAACCCCAGTTAAATAAGCACCAATTAGTGTTTGCAACCACTAATTTATCACGAAAAACACAAATCAGCCCAAATATCAATCACCCATAAACATCTAAGCCTTAAATTAAAGGACCCATCAAATACCCACACTAGGGTTGAGCCACAACCCTAGCTAATGGGTCTATCTACTCATGATAAGAGAAGAAATCAAAGAAATAGATGAAGAAAAACCCATATAATTTAATTGCAAACTAAAATTGAAAGATTCAATGTTAAAACACTTCTAAAATTTACTCAAAATGCTGTAAGTATGTCGTTCACGAGCTCCTCTCTATCTCAGAGTACAAAAGCTGACCTAAAAATGAGAAAAGAAACTATTTATACTAGGCTGAATTTTCTGGACAAAAATACCCCTGCGGGGTTACTGCGGACCGCACAAAATGGAGTGCGGCCGCATTGAGGCTTCTAGGCTTGAAATCTGGTTATCTGAACTTGGCCACCGCGGTCCGCATAAAATGCACCACGGTCGCGGTGGCTACTATTGCGGACGCACAAAATGGAGTGCGGACTGCACTGGTCTTCAGGCCTTCAAATTCAGTTCTCTGAATCTCCTTAGTGCGGTCGGCACAAAATGGCTTTGCGGCCGCACTGCTTTAGCTTTTTAAAAAATTGCCTCTCTGAATCTCTTCATTGCGGACCGCACTAAATGGAGTACGGACTGCACTGGTTTGTTGAACTGTGCTTGTACTTATTTTTGGTACTTGTGCATGTTTCACTCCTTTTTATCAGGTTTTGACTATTTGTCACCCTTTTTGACTAAAACCTGCAAACAAGTACAACAAGTAAGCCTTTGGGACTATTTTGTATACAATTTTAACCAAAACTTAAGCAAGAAGGAGTGTAAACTAAGGTATAATCCCCAGTTATCAACTCCCCCAAACTTAAGCTTTTGCTTGTCCTCAAGCAAACAAAATAAGCCCCCCCTTAAGAGTAAATCCAAGAAAATTCAGTTGTCCTAAGGTAACCTCTTTTAGAATCAATTGAGACTAAATATCGCCCTCAATTCAAATGAATCATTAACATCATTTGACCTTTTAAACACCATGGATTTCAGTGCGACACAAGAGCATCAAGAGTTGACTCGACCCATCAAAGAAACTCTTTCTACTACTTTGGTCATTGTGGAACCCAAACTCACACTCCTTAACTCTCCCTAAGAAAACCTCACTTTTAGATTGTATCACTCAGAACGAGGTTAATGGAAGAACACTCATCTCTCTCAGGGAAAGGTCTCAAGTACGGCTCTAAGTACCATAGGCTTGCCCCTTATGTGAGTCGCCACTAATGTAAGCTTCATTCAACTCAAAATCATATAGGACTTTTGTGGAGACATAGTGAAGGCTTTTGGTTCATGTTAGGAAATATTTGGTCTAGGTGGGTTCCATCTTCCCTTAAGCACTTCATTTGTTTTCACTTTTGCGCACTTTCTCATGACTTCTTGAGTCATTAAGCTCTTTCTGAGGGGTTAGAGAGACATATTGTCACTCCTTCTTGTTCATTTCAAATATTTTCTCCTTTCTAAACATTCCACACCTTTAATCTCTTTTATTTCATTGATTCCCTTTATTGTTTTCTAAATTGTTCATTCTTTTTGACTTTTGATTTTTTTTTCTTTCTTTTTCATTGCCTTTCCTTTTCTTCATTTTGTACCTTTTTTTTCACTTTGTTGCATTCCTCGTCTCTCCCCCAAACTTATGTTTTTTCCTTGTGCTAAGGAAAGAAAGGGTGCCAAGAGAGGGTCAGAACGGGTGAAGGCTATGTATCATGGTTCTTTGAAAGAAAAAGGTTTAAGGCTCAAAAGGGTTGACTAGGGATATTGTAATTGGTAGGCTATGGAAATGTTCAAGTCATTATTCGGATCAAGGAAAGCCTATAATCACATCTCAAGTCAAACTACACTTAGGATTTTGCCTAGACAAACATTCAGGGCAAGTTCTAGACTAATGGCACGGGACTTGGACTTGCAATTCAAATTCTCACCACTGAAGCTATGAGATTGCTAAAGAAACAAAGTCTGGGGCCCACAACGACCTTAGCTAATATTTGAGCAACACAATGGGCCCGAAAATCACTTGATGATTATCGGTCAACACAAGAGTCTCAAGATCACAACTTTCACCATCCTAAACACAACAATTTGTTTTTGACCATAGGATCAAAGGCAAATGTGTTAGGACCAAGTGAATCTTTGTTTGAGGCATCATTACTCACTATTTACACAAAAAGCAAAAAGAAAAACAAACTCAAACCCTTAAGAAGGTTGTCACACCATCCATGTACTAGAATCTGTGGCTGACTCGAGGTACCTCCCTGCGGGTCCGCCAACTCTATAATAGCATCCACAGTACAAGGAATCACCCTCTTCCTCTTTGGTGGCCTATCTAACTCGGGCTCTGGCTCAGGCTGGGCAGGTGGGTCCTGCAATAGCAGGTCCAAGGGCAAGTGGTCCCCCTTCATCTTATTTACCTCCTCCCTTAACTTCTTCACTGACTCCTTGGAGGCACGAGTCTTTCTCATCTTATTCGTCTCTTCGGTAAGATCCTTCAGTGCCTTTCCTTGAGTACCAAAAGCCTCAAATATCAACTTTTGGTTCTCAAGGATTTTCTTCTGGTTGTCCAGAAGCTCCTTGAGAGTGTACTCCACGGATTGTGGGACCTGTGGCAGAAGAGGTGCAGATTGGGCTGCCACCAATGTAGAAAGGACAGACAGCTTAGAAGTAGCTGCCTACATCCAGTTGTTGATATTGGCAAGGGTCTGGTTCAGTTGGTAGGCAGTCAATGGGTATGCAGCAGATGAGGGAATGGCTAGGGATGCTGAAGTGGAGGGTCCTGGAGCAACGTCTGGGGTGGCTGAGGTAGGCTGAGTATGTGCCACTACTACCACTGGCTCTTCAGACTGGCCAGTGGAAACAATGGATTTTTCCTTGAAGTTCTTGCTCTTGGGGTTGTCATCACCCTGTAGGCTGTACCAGGAGAATGGAGCTCTTGGATTCACCTTCACATGAAACTTCCTACTCTCTACTTTTTGGTCCTCAAAGTACATAGTAAAGAAGTTAGGGAAGGGGTAGGATTTGTCACCTTCATTCACCACCCGGTTGATTACCGTGACATCACATTCCTGAGGTTAATCGGGTACCCTGCCATGATTGAGTCCACCAACACAGCTCGTCTGAGAGGAATATAGTTTTCGTGAGTGGTGGGGTCTAGCCTGCTACACACGAATGTCTCCCAACCTTTAGCTTCAAAGTTTAAAGTTCTCCTCAGAATCTTTGTTCCTGCTTGCAACCACTCTGGGGTGGTACCCGGGATTGCCAAATGATCTGCTAGCCATAGACGGGCATTCTCCCCTAAGTTTAACTTCTCCAAGTACTCTGTCTCATCCTCATCATCGAAGTCAAGGTACTCATTGATTGCTGCCCCATCAAATAGCACTGTCAGGTTCCGCACCTTAGTCACTTTCGAGTCGTTTTTAACATAAGCCACATTGGTGTAGAACTCCTTGACTAGGTGCTCATTTGCCTCCATCACTTGGCAATTGAAGTAGTCCCAACCTTTTCTTTCTTTGAACTGTTTCAGCACATTTGGGTTGTGAGGAAAAAGATCCCTTGTGATGAACTTTCGCTCCGGGATCAACTTCCTCTCTGGCCACCATTCCCGGAATTTGTGAAAGGCAGGTTCACTCATAAATCGATCCTGCCAAGATTATGGTTTTCTTGTTATTTCTACTCCCTCCACTTGGGGTTCACCCCCTTCTTCTTCTTCTTCTTCTTCTTCTTCTTCTTCTTCTTCTTCTTCTTCTGATGAGTGCTCACCAGATAATGAAGTTGTGGGTGAGGTAGAGTATTCATTGGTGCTTCCTGCAGCTGAGCCCTCAGACGACTCAGAATGTGCTGATGCTTGGGCAGGAGGAGAGCCCGTATGTGAATCCCTCAGTCTCAATATCTCCGGAAGGTTTGGGACATACTCCGGCACTGACCCTGAATGAGATGCCTCCCCGAAGGGTGATACTCACTTCCCAAATGGGAAGCAACTCTATCCATGGCTCTGATTGTTTTTCTGGTGGCTTTTATGGCTTGCCGGACTTGAGGGGCCAGTTTGATCATCCCTTTGCCTCTCCCCCGGGAGGACTCTCCTCTTCCGCTTTGTTTTAGACCACCACCTCTTGATTGAACCATTTTCTGCAAGTGGAATTCAGTTAAAGTTTGTTAGTATCAAAGCAGTGTATGGAACAGTGAAGAAAAATGGAGCATGTAATTGAAGTTTGGAGTGGCAGAAACTGCAGACCACACAAAATGAAGTGCGGCCGCAAAGAATGCACCGCGTACCGCACAAAATGCACCGCGGTCCGCACTAAGGTGGGGTTCAGACTACCCACTCTCTGAAGATGGTGAACGCGGACTGCACAAAATGCACCGCCGTTCGCACTGAGGTGGGGTTCAGAATACCCACTCTTTGAAGATGGTTACCGTAGACCGCACAAAATGCATTGCGGTACGCATTAAAGCACCGCGGACCTCACAAAATGCACCGTTCCCTCCCAAGAAGCGACTGATTTAACGTCGCGGCACTACGCAGGTTACCCTCAATTCACTTAAGATGGAGAAGTTCCACCACGTGGCTGTCATCAATCTTGCCTAGGTAGTGCTTGACCTTGTGCCCATTAACTTTGAAAATCTCCCCACTTTTGTTCTTTAGATCAAGTGCACCAAACGGAGTCACAAACACAACTTCAAAAGGTCTACTCCATTTCGACTTAAGCTTTCCCGGAAATAGACGTAACTGAGAGTTGAACAAGAGAACCAAATCACCCACTTTGAACTCCTTGCCACAAGCATATTTATCATGAAGGTACTTCATCTTGTCCTTGTACAAGGACGAACTGGAGTAGGCATGAAATCTGAATTCATCAAGTTCATTAAGCTGCTCCACACGAAGATTGGCTGCCACGTCCCAATCAAGATTCAACTTTCTCAAAGCCCACATGGCCTTGTGCTCTAACTCAAACGGTAGATGGCAAGATTTTACAAACACAAACCGGTATAGATACATACCGATCGGGGTCTTATAAGCAGTACTATAAGCCTATAGAGCGTCATCCAACTTCTTTGACCAATCGGTCCTATTTGCATTGACCGTCTTCGACAATATATTCTTGATTTCCCTGTTTGAGACTTCAACTTGGCCACTCGCTTGAGGATGATAAGGAGTAGAAACTTTGTGATTGACACCATACTTTGCAAGCAAAGTGTTAAAAGCTCTATTACAGAAATGCGACCCCCCATCACTAATGATTGCACGAGGCGTGCCAAACCTTGTAAAAATGATCTTCTTGAGAAATGAAACAACACTCTGGGCCTCATTGTTGGGTAAAGACACAACTTCAACCCATTTATAAACATAATCTACCGCCACGAGAATGTATGTGTTCCCACAAGAGCTAACAAACGGGCCCATCTTTCTTCGAAATTCTCCCTGCACTCTGACATTCGTCACATCTCTTGACTAAGTCACTAACATCCTTGTACAAAGTGGGTCAAAAGAAACCACAACTTAAGACTTTTGAAGCGGTTCTTGTTCCACCATGATGTCCACAATAAGGAGAGGAGTGGCATGACTCCAGAATAGAACCTTGTTCTTTCTCAGGCACACAATGACGGATGACACCATCAGTGCATATCTTGAATAAATATGGTTCATCCCAATAGTAATCCATGCTATCCCATCTAAGCTTCTTCCTTTGGTTAGAAAAGAGCTCAAACGGGACAACACTGGTGGCAATATAGTTGGCAATGTCCACGAACCATGGCATTTCTTGCATTGACACGGAAAAAAGTTGTTCATCCGGGAAGCTATCATCAATCTCAAGCCCATCACTAGGTCGACCTTGCTCCTCCAAGCGGGAAAGATGGTCGGCAACCTGGTTCTCACTTCCCTTTCTATCAATGATCTCCAAGTCAAACTCTTGAAACAATAACACCTACCGCATGAGTCTAGCCTTGGAATCCTTTTTTGTCATGAGATACCATAGTGCCGCTGTATTGGTAAAAAAAAGTATCACACATAAGCAAGACCTTGACAACTCAGCTAGCTACGTGGACCAAAGAAAATGTCAACGATGGACATGATTTTATAAAGAGGTACGAGATTAACTCAACAAGCACGAGCGCGAGATTGACTCGACAGGCACTAGGTTGATTCTTCAGCCACGAGTGCATCAGCCACGGGAAAACCAATGAAGAAGAACAGATGCGATCGTAAAGAACCCAAACAAAGCCACGGATAGATTCAAGAATCAACAGTTAATGACTTATACGTTATGTAACTCCTATATAATAGTAATGGTTATCCTTTGATGATCCTTTGTAACGCCTCATTAATGTAATAATTAGCCATTAATGAGCAATCATTACATAAACCAAAATGTTATGCTAGGAAGCCCCTATATAAAAGGGAAGAATTGTAATTCATAGGATCATCTGAATTCTCGAAAACAAACTGCTTTACTTTTCTGCATTCTATACTGCTTATTATTCCTTTAATCATTATATTATTCACTCGATTATCAGTAACCCGCGTTTATCCTAAAATAGCTTTGGTCAAGGAATCTCATTCTTTGGTTAAACAAATTGGTTCCGCTACCGGGGTATCTGATAATCATAGTGCGTTTACCAACTGATATCTTTTAAATCATGTTGAATTCCAACAACAACGACAACAACAAAGTCAACAACAATGACGACAACAACCAACAAGAAAATGGAACCCCAGTTCCATCTCCTCGAGGAACACCACGTGCTTCGAGGGAATCATCCGTTGAAAGATCTGATAACCATCGTAACAATAATGAGCAACTAATAGAGCAAGATCAAATAAGGCAAATGATTGCTGAATACGTGGGGCAGGCTTTTCAAGAATTTGCGAGAGGATTACCACAGGCACCTCCAGTACCACTAACGCCGCCTTAAAATAATACAATAGTAATAGAGAATCTGCAGTCTGGATTAATAAACTCAACCAGAGGTGAAACCCCCAATGCATATCTTGAAACGAGACCAGGTACAACTAATAACTCTGAGTTACAAAATTTATTAATAACCATGTAGAAACAGATGAAGGAACAGAACGATCGCATCGATAAAATCCCTAGAGTGCCGCCTATCATCAAGGGCATTGATGTTGATAGATATTCTCAACAACCTTGGAAGCCAAGTGCGGCTACATTGCCTATACCCAAGAAATTTAGAATGCCCGACGTTCCTAAATATGATGGAACAACTGACCCACGCGATCACGTGACTGCCTTCACTACTGGAGTAAAAGGCAATGACTTAACAAAAGAGGAGATCGAATCGTTCCTTGTCAAGAAATTTGGGGAAACGCTCACAAAAGGAGCTTTAACCTGGTATTCTCTTCTCACTGAAAATTTTGTAGATTCCTTTACTGAACTTGCAGATTCGTTTATAAAAGCACACTCTGGTGCAAAAAAAGTTGAAAAACGAATGGAAGATATATTCAAGATAAAGAAAGGAGACATGGAATTGCTTCGTGAATTTGTAGACAGGTTTCAACGAGAAAGAATGCAATTACCAAGGGTGCCTGACAATTGGGCAGCCATGGCATTTGCAAGAAACTTAAACGATAAAAGCTCAGAAGCCACAAGACGACTTAAAGAAATTCTGAGAGAATTCCCAGCTACAACATGGAATGATGTGTATAACAGGTACAGTACCAAACTCAGAATCGAAGAAGATATCATTGCTCGATCAAAAGATGAAGAATATCCCAGAACCAGACGTCCAGAACCAGAGAAAAGGTCAGGTAAAAACAGGTACGATCCTTACTTAGGACCTTCGGGACGTGACACACGTCCCAGGTTCGAAAATACAAGACCATCGGGAAGAGATATAGGCTCATCCTCATCTAGATCCAGGAGAGATCGAGATGAACGGTCCAGGGGTAATACTCAAATTGGAGACCATAACTTCAATGTGAGCAGTAGTGAACTTGTCTCAATATTGAGAAATATGGGAGACAAGGTTAAATGGCCCAAAGAAATGCTATCTAATCCTAACAGGAGAAACCTTTATCAGTGGTGTGAATTCCACAACGATCATGGCCATAGAATTGCAAATTGCAGATTTTTGCAAGGTGAAATAGAACATCTATTAAAACAGGTCTACTTAACAGAATTGTTTAGTGATAAAGGTAAACATGCATATATGAAGAACATGCAGGAGCCCCAACCTCCTTCCCCAAAACGAACTGTCAATGTCATACATGGAGGGGAAGAAGTGAACGGCATAGTTTGCCAGTTAGCATCAAAAGTCACAAGTATCCACGGGAAACGAGTTCAAGAAGAGACGAAGGAAGATCAAATAATTTTTGATGATGCAGATTTTGGCGGATTAATGCTTCCTCATAACGATGCACTGGTAATATCTTTAATTATTCATGACACTAACGTTAAAAGAGTGTTGATTGATCCAGGCAGTTCAGTCAACATTATTTTGATAAAAGTCGTGGAGGAAATGCTGGTAGAAAATAAAATGATCTCAAAGGCACGAGCCATATCTGGGTTCAACAGTGATAACTAAAGGAGAAATCGAACTTACCACTTACGCCGAAGAAGTCGTCAAAAATGCAAAATTCCAAGTCATTGATACAGAGATGGCTTATAACGTTATTTTGGGAAGACAATGGATCCATGATATGAAAGAGGTCCCATCCACCTTACATCATGTAATAAAATTCCCTTCAAAGTGGGGAGTAAGACAAATTAGAGGTGACCAGCAAACTTCGAGAAATATCAATTTGATAACTCTTCACAACAAAAAGATACGGGAGAGACAAAAAATTATCAAACAGAAGCTCCTCAACAAACAGGTATGGAAAAAACCTCTGATCAACTATGTACAAAAGAAATGCATATTCAAATAGGTACGGAAGGAGATAACGATGAAACAAATCCTGTTACCATCAAGGATTAGCTAGAACATGCAGACATAGACTCGAGAACGGATTTCATTCATGAACCAGAAGAGGACGAGCATATTAAAACAACTTCTTAAAAACTTGAGGCTGTTCCGCTTTCTGAACAAAAGCCCGAGAGAAAGTTGTATATTGGCACAAAATTGCTGGAAAGACTAACTCTTGAGCAAAAAGGTATGTTAGTCAATTATTTAAAAGCTAATGAGGACTGTTTTGCATAGTCCCACTCAGATATGACAGGTATCCCACCAGAAGTGATGACTCATAAACTAAATAAAGATCCATCCTTCGCACCTGTTAAACAAAAGAAAAGAAAGCAAGGACCTTTCAAAAATCAAGTGATTGACGAGGAAGTTCAAAAACTACTGAACATAGGCTCGATACGAGAGGGGCCACTTACCAAAGGTATAATATGAAGCTCAATCCGAAAAATGTGCCTTCGGAGTATAATCTGCTCTTAAAAAGCAAAATCAGTTCGAGTGGACTGAAGAATGCCAGCAGACACTCAAATACTTGAAGATTTACTTATCAAAACCACCGCTGCTATTGAAGCCAAGAGAAGGAGAAAGATTATACATCTACCTGGCTGTTTCAGAAATTGCCGTAAGTGCAGTACTGGTAAGGGAAGAAAAAGGTAAGCAATCCCTTATTTATTATGTAAGCAAGACTCTGTTAGATGCCGAAACTAGATATCCACATTTAAAAAAATTGGCTTTAGCTTTAATAATGGCATCAAGAAAATTACGTCCTTATTTTCAATGTCATCCAATCACTGTCGTGACTTCATATCCTTTAAGAAATATTCTGCACAAACAAGAACTGTCAGGAAGATTAGCCAAATGGGCAATAGAGTTAAGTGAGCATGATATAACATATCAACCTAGAACGGCAATTAAATCGCAAATATTAGCAGACTTTGTAGCTGACTTTAGCAACAATATTACCCCTGAAGTGGAAAAAGAGTTACAACTCTTTAATGGTGTAAACCCAGGTCAATGGACCCTATTTACATATGGCTCTTCTAATGTAAAAAGAGCTGGATTAGGCATTGTACTGACATCACCCACGGGTGAAAAGATACGACAAGCTATTAAGTGTTATCCAATCACTAACAATGAAGCAGAATATGAGGCTGTTATTGCAGATTTAGAATTGGCACGGGAGCTGTCAATTCAACAAATCGAGATCAACAACGATCTCAATTGGTGGTAAACCAAATGCAGGGGACTTACATCGCTCGAGAAACTCGAATGCAATAATATTTAGAAAAAGGCAGGAGAACTTGTAAGACAGTTCAAAACGTGGAAAATAATACAAATACCTAGGGAGGAAAATGCTAAAGCAGATGCGTTAGCAAACCTTGCGGCAGTCACAGAAGTGACCAATAAAGACAATACCATTGTCGTCCACCTTTTTCATTCAGCGATTGACTAAGATAGAAATGAGGTATCTTTCAATAATTTAACTTGGGATTGGAGAAAAAAAATTCTCAATTTTTTGCAGAGTGGTACCGTTCCTGAAGACAAGAAAGCAGCTCAAGCGCTTCGCCACAAAGCAGCAAGATATTGTCTTGTACATAACACGTTGTATCGTAAAATGTTCGGGGGACCCCTAGCTAAATGTCTCGGACCTAATCAGACAGAGTTCGTGGTAAAATAAGTCCACAAAGGACATTGTGGAAATCACGCAGGAGCAAGGTCTTTAGTAAAAACCCTAATCAGAGCAGGGTACTATTGGCCTAAGATGGAATAAGACGCGGAGAATTTCATCTCAAAATGCGATAGCTGTCAACGGTTTGCCAATAATATGCACAGACCAGCGGAGCTATTACATTCTATCATATCACCA
>ML292787.1:0-26159 GCA_005239495.1 Nicotiana undulata | reverse complement strand
TTGGAGGTTACAAATATTTAAGATCATGAATAACGAGTACCAAGAGGGTTGGAAGGCTTAGAAGCTAAAACAATTGAAGAAAATAAGTTTCATCGAAAGTCGACGAGTTTGAAATGTTATAACATGTACATTAGGGTGAGACTATGGTTAATTGAATTATAAGGAGGTTATGATATGAGTTAATTTTGTCATATGATAGTCCTGTGCTACGTTTTGAAGTCAAGCAAGTTTTGGAACAGAAGTTGGAATAGGTCTTCACAAGTTACATTCATAAATTTGTTGAAACTTAGGTCGAATGTAGATGTATTTTTCTCCCAATATACTTATAATTAAGGGATGATCTACCTACCACACTGAAGATCTATGATTCTAGTTTCCAACGCATTAAACCGTTCATCAATACAACATAGGAGTAGAGCGATATTTGCAATTTCGCGAGACTGCGCAGACATCTTAGGTGACAAATAGGTTGATCACTAGAGATTTTTGAGAACTAGATTTAATGTCTTATATAAGGTCATATTGGGACTTATCATATACCAAATTGAAGGTCTTGGAATGTAGTTTCCAACTCTCTTAACCGTTCATTCATACGATATCGGAATAAAAAGATATAAGCGTCGGAAGATGGACCAATCCTAGGGTGCCAAGCTAGCACCTCTTTGACTTTTTCCAAAATAGATATATATGTGTCTTAGGTCGGCTTTCTCTTCATATTTCAGAATACAACGACCATAGAACACCCAAAAACATAACTTCAAGATATACTCTAGGGTTTCAAAGAATAATATCATCCCGGGCATGAAATCGAGAAGCAATAACATCAAAACGACCCCTACGACGTAAGTGTCATTATACCGCCTCTTCTTTTTCTTTGTAGTTAGAGTTTTGGAAGTTACTTCATAGTTAAGAAATGTCTAATATCTGTATTTAAGGGTTTAAATATCAAGGAAGTTTGATAAATGTGTTTCCTAATAGTTAGAACTCACGGGACGGTGATCGGAAGCCGTGAGTTCGAGTTATTTGACTTGTAGCGGACTTTTTTGTGTTGCTGTTGGGCTGCGTGTTTTACTACTGTTTTGTGGAGTTTTGGAGGAGGAAGGGTGTGGAGAAACACCATATAGATGTAGGGTTGTGATCTAGTAGTTCGTTGTAACAGTTTGGATCGTGACAGTTAGGCTCGGCACTTACTCAGTACATGGGGTCGGTTGTACTGATGCTACACTTGCACTTCTTTATGTTGTGCAGACTACGCAGCCAGAGCCGGTGATCACTGACGGTCGAAGCATCTCATCAGTTCATACAGGAGACATCGAGGTAGACCCGCAGACGTTCGTGGGCCTTGGCGTCACCTTCTACTCTTCACTTTCAGCTCTGTCTTACTTTATATTTCAAAGACAGTCCTATGTACTTATTTTCAGACCTTTGTTTTTTGCAATCTCTTAGACAGTTCGTGAGCATGTGACACCAGTTCTGGGATTTGTATATGGGATTTATTTTGAAGTTGCTATATTATTTTTGGTAATTTGTTAACCTTCCTATTGTTGACCATCGATGCCTTAGTTATCTGGTTCGTTTTAGTTGTTAATGAGTTTTATTTAGTTCAAACGTTGGCTTGTCTAGCGGGTTCAACGTTAGACGCAGTCATGGCCCGAAGGTGGGATTTCGGGTCGTGACATTAACTAAGCAATTAAGGTAGATAATGTTCCCCTTCAATCCAAGCTGCATCATCTTTTACCGACGATTCAAACTTTTCGGACCAACCGAACAGGACCTGCTTCCACAAGTCTCTGCATTTTAGGAGCAAAATATGCAGCAAAATCGTGCAATGAATCTTAGAAGAATTTCACATTTTGAGCGTACTCGTATACTTAAAAGAAAGACCCTTCAGCAATATCCTATCAAACAAACCTCCAACGGTTTCTTCTAGAGTTCCAAACAAAATCCCAAACTAAGCAAATCTCACTGCCATAAATATCTTCTAGAGGTTTAAACACATGTTTTCTTTCAATTCACATTATATGTGTGACAACACTATACAAATAGAAAGCTTCAAGGGCCTCCCCCTTTACTGTAGACAAATAATGAAAATGTTCGAATATTGCTCAGACCACATTCAATGTCTCCGAAATCAATCTAAAGTGAAGAGTCAAAAACATCTTCAATTTATTTCAATAGAGAAAAATTACATAAAAAATAGATTAAAAAAATTATAATGGACCACAAAATAATCAAAAGATGCAAACTTTATTTCTATTAATCAAACATAAATCAAGAATAATGGATAACATAGATAAAATTTTCAAATCAAACAGTTTCTTCTATACGCAAAATAAATTAAAAAGTCAGAACGTCAAGTACATGAGAAAAAACCTAAATTTTTTAAAAAAAAGGTAAAAATTGGGGGCGTACTTTTTACCGTTAGCAAAAGCCACACTAGTAGAGTGGTTTATAGTGAAGCAATAATTGTTCGCATCTTTCAAATTTGAATCTTCTCTCTTAAAAATTTATGTATAACCCTGCCACTTGAATGACATTATAAACGAACGGATTCATCGCAACTTATGAGACTAAAAACCCAACATAAAAAAGGTTCTATAAAAGCGAACCATTCTTCTATCCCCTTTTAATTTGCTTGACGCATTGTAACACCATTATTTAGGTCGTTAAACAGAAAGATTCCAAATATAAATGCCAGCGTAAAATAACAATCTCAAACAAAGTACTCATTGCTACTAACAGAAAAATTCATGACAATCTCATAAATCAAATTTTGTCATCAAAATCGAAACCATATAAAACAAACTATGGAATAAGAATAGTAATTGATCCGGATTACTTTGAAAACGTAGTTAACATGTTAAGAAACATCTGAAAATAATGTGTAACCTTCGAATATTAACAGGAACAACAACAGTTAAACTCAAAATTGAATCAACAGCCGGTCCCGACAATAATCACAGGAACCACAAATAGAATTCGGTCGGAATCTTTTAGAACTGTTAATTCAAAACCCAAATTCTAGAATCCCATGGAACACAAAAGAAATTTATTTTACTATAGATTTAAACGAAATTAAGTAATATACCCAGATTTTAGAATTGATTTTTCTATGTAATGAAAAATGGCAAGCGGAAAAATAGGATACCTTCCATGATTATTTCCTTTGATAGAAATTCATGTATAAAGGAGATCAATCAAAGTTTGATTCAAGACCAGATTCTGAAACTCTTCAAAAATGATTTGTATCGTCATTTTGTAAGCTTTTGGTGGATTTTGGAAATTCAAAGACTGATTTTGGTGTAATCAATTTTTTATTAGGGTTATGTTAGAACTTTGGAAGTTGAGAGAAAGAAAACTGCTTCTTCAAAAGTCATGTTTCAGTAGGTATGAAGCCCACGTTTGAGATCGTGGTTTTTTTTTTCTTTTTTCCTATGTTTTTTTGTACAAATTTACAAATTTAACTATTTAGGTGTATATTAATAACTTAAAAAAGGGCCTAGCCCCAAAGTCAGAAGATAAAATAAAAAGAGCGTAATCCCACCGTGAGAGGAATTAATTATTTTTTTTTAATTATCCAAATTTAATAAATAAATTTAAAAAATACCAAACAAACCTACGTGGGAGGAACTATGATTTTTTTTTTGTAGATGGAAGATTTAATATGTTAGCCTTTTCTAAATAGATAACGTAACAATAAATTTTCGCGTCGAGAAAAATAAATAATCAAGATCGAAAAATTGCGTAGCAAATGTAGTATTTGATTTCAATAAGTAATGAAAGTGTTACAATCTCTATGGTATTCCTCTGATTCTTCAAGAATGTAAACTATCTTGGTGAGCTTGACTTTGATTTGATTCAAGGGCTTGTAAAGCTTAATCTTGAATCTCCTTCTTGAACTTGGATTTGGATTTGATCACGAACAAGTAACTTGATCTCGAACGCCTGTGTATTTGATTTGCCTTCGTTCTTGATCTTCACTTGAACTTGTAGATTGAGTGCTTGAGTGCTTGAACTTGTAGAGAAATCTGCGGTGTTTGATCCACCAGCTCTCTACTTGCTTCTTGTTATAACTTCTGGTGCCTTCTAGCTTTATGAAGACCTCTATTTATAGTTGTAGGGAGTGGTGTGGCTCTGCTATTTGATTGGTCCGTTTGAACTGACCAATACCATCCAGACACTTGGCATGATTTAATTGGCCCATTTATTTGTCCTGGATTGCCATATCACTTGACACATGTCATGATTTCATTGGCTCATTTATTTGTCTTGGATTGCCATATCACTTGGCATGTGTCTTGATTTTATTGGCTTATTCTTTTGACTTGGATTGCCACATCACTTGACACGTGGCATGAACCTGGTCTTTAAGATGGGCTAATAGCCATTTGGACCTTGGGCTAATGAAGTGGGTTTATCATTTAAGTTGTAATCCAATGAAATGTACTAGCCCATCACATATATTTTGGATTTAAATAATTAACTCAATTTAATAGCCACAATATTTGATTGGACCAGTGTCTTGAGTTTAATATTGTCCAAATTATTTTACGGATTTAAATTCGATAAAATTTATATGTTTACATATAATTTTAAACTCCAAGTTTGTTGGAGGCTTGTCTTAAATATTTACACTTGTTGAATTATAGTTATGCCACTTGGCATCATTATATTATTTTGCTTCTCCTTTTATATATAAATAGATTATTTCCCACTTATTCTTTTTAATTCAATTATTTAAGAAATCCAAAATTCATGTCCCTTCAGGAACATCTAATGAAAATAAGTGCAAAAGTTATTACTATTAAATAAAAACAACCGTTTATTCCTAGGAGAACCTAGTTGCCACATTCTAACGGGCTTCTGGCAGTTACATATGAGATCGAATGCCTCATCACATTACAATGGTGAGAAATTTCTGCTTCTAGAATGTTCAAGCAACTGATGGCCGATCGATACTGTAATAATCTTTTTGCATGAGGTTTAATGACTAAATCTCCAATATTTTGTCCTTTATCAAGTTTGATACAGGGAAAATCTCCAATTTGGAATAAGTTCGGTATGTGTTGGAGGATTGATGTAACGACCCGACCGGTCGTTTTGCGTATTAGGACCCCGTTCCCCTAAATAAGACTTTTCATAGCGGCCTATGATGATTTGTGACTTGCGGGGACGGGTGGTTAAGGATTCGGAAGTGTTTAGAGTGATATAGAAACACTTGGTTCCTTAAGGTTGGCCTTTAAGGCCAAGTTTGGCTTCGGTCAACATTTTTAGTAAATGACCTAGGAATCAAGTTTCGACGGTTCCGGTAGCTTTGTATAATGATTTCGGACTTGGGCATATGTTCGTAATGGATTTTGGATGACCCGGGGGCGTTTCGGCGTCGAATATCAAAATTTGAGTTTCCTTAAGTTTGAAAATTGGTTTGGAACGTGTTTTGTGTTATCGAGGTCCAAACAGAATTCTGAGATTGGGAATAGTTCTGTTATGTCATTTATGACTTGCCTGCAATATTTGGTGTCATTCCGAGTAGTATAGGTCGGTTCGGCGCATTGAAACCGAATTCTAGAACATTAAGTTCAAAGTTTGATTTGATTTGGTTTTGGGGTCGAATTCTTAGTTTCGTTGTTGTTTTTCACGTTCCGAAAATTCGAGCGAGTCTGAAATCATGAATACAGACTTGCCAGTACCTTTGGACGGGGTCCCGAGGGGCTCGGGTGAGTTTCGGACCCCCGGAGTTTAATCCAGAACACCAGATTTTTCACTGATTGGTTTCCTGCAGTGCGATCGCGGGTGAATTAGTGCGATCGCACAGAAGAGTTGTCAGGGGTATGGAAAATGCCCTGTGCGTTTGCATGGGCCTGTGTGCAATCGCACAAGGGTGATTTATGGCCTGGCCCAATTTTGTTCTCCGCGATCACACCCCCTCCCTCGCAATCGCACATGCCTGGCCCAGTTTGCTCTCCGCGATCACACGTACCCCTCTGCGATCGCACAGTAGACCCTCAGGGACCTTGACCAGTTGACTTCCGCTATTGCACTGCCCCAGCTGCGATCGCACTGAAGGGGTAGCTGGGCAGTGTTAGTTTTAAACGGGACTTAGTCCCATTTTAGCCATTTTTTCTTCACTTGGGGCGATTTTTGGAGCTTTCAAAGAGGGGATTTCACCTAGCAACTGAGAGGTAGGTGGTTTCTACTATAATTTAAGTTGAATACTTGAAATTTTAGGTGGATTAACACACTAATTAGAGTAAAATCATGGGTTAGATTAAAAACCTAGATTTTATGAAAATTGGGAGAATTACCAAGAAATTTGCCATGAATTCACACAAAAACTATATATTAATGATCCTTAGGTTATGGGTAATTGATTCCTTCGAAAATTTTCAGAATCCGAGCATGCGGGCCTGGGGTTGAATATTGGGAATTCTTCAAGAATG
This sequence comes from Nicotiana undulata, assembly GCA_005239495.1. Taxonomy (NCBI): domain Eukaryota; kingdom Viridiplantae; phylum Streptophyta; class Magnoliopsida; order Solanales; family Solanaceae; genus Nicotiana; species Nicotiana undulata. The sequence continues at coordinate 19,719 of ML292787.1, read as the reverse complement.
ATGAAATGACTAAGTAAATAGGAGAATTCCATGCTTTTGAGTATAATTTGATATATTTACATAACATTTGATTAGTTTCGAGTCCTTGGGTGACGAGTTTGGAGTTTCGGGCGCATTCTTGGTCCGGGAAGTAGATTCGACACGAGGTGAATCTCTTTTCTAACCTTGTAAGAGGAAATTGTCCCTATAGGTGATATAAATGCTATGTGTTAAATGTTTGTGGGGTTACGTACGTACATAGTGCCGAGAGTCCGTAAGTAGCGGCTATTATTGTTATGTTCGGGTAGTTAGCCCCACATCATGCCTTGTATTCTTCCTCGAAATGAAATATATGCTTCATGAATTCATGTTATATGTAGCTTTGTTCCTGAGGTCATGGAATTTGATAATTTAAAAGGAATTTTTCGCTGGAAAGTAATTTATAAGGAAATTTTGTGTGCATGTGACCGCTTCGCAATTTACATTCCGCGAGCGGAGTGTTATTTCCCCCACTCTCATGAAAGTGGGTCGTACGCCACGGCGGATTGAAAGACATATAATGGTTCGGGTCGTTTGACCCTCGGCAATGCATAGATATGATTATGATGATGGCTTTGGCCGGTTTTCCTTATCCCGTATGCGCATGTTAAATTGTTAATGATTTCATAGATATTGAAATAACAGATTTGTGGGGGAAATGAAGTAGTAATTGTTTATTTACGTACATAATTTAATTGAACTGCAATCACCTTAAATGTTTACTATCTTTATCATCTTTATATGCCTACTGCTGTTACAATACCTTGTTAGTTTATATTGTTGGACCCTAGTGAGTGTCAAGTCGACCTCTCATCACTACTTCTTCGAGATTAGACGGGATACTCACTGGGTACATATTTATTATGTACTCATGCTACGCTTATGTACTTAATTGTACAGGTCCTGAGGCTGGTGCATCTGTTTATCAGACCGGAGTTCGATTCTGAGTATAGATTGGGTCTGACTTCACGGTGAGCTGCTTCTCCTGACGATCCTCGGCAGCACCATGGAGTTTCTTTTGTTATTTCCCGTCTATTTCTTCCAGACAGTGGGATAGTTATAGTATATCTTTTGTATATTCTGCTAGTTGCCCGTAGTACTTGTGACACTAGTTCCTGGCACACACGCGGTAGTTATTATGGACAACGGGACTGTATATGTATTAGCTCGTACCTCTTTATGACTGCTTTTGGTTAAACTGGCTAATTATCCTTTTCAGTTAATGTTTGAGCTTTAATACTTGGCATATGTTGAAATGTTTAATTAAATATAGAGAATCCTTAGTAATTCGAGTGTTGGCTTGCCTGACCCCGGTGTTGGGCGCCGTCACGACCTGAGGTAGGATTTTAGGTCGTGACAACATGGTATCAGAGCTCTAGGTTCACGTGGGTCTCACGAGTCATGGGCAAACCCAGTAGAGTCTTGCGGATCGGTACAGAGACGTCTGTATTTATCTTCAGGAGGCTATAGGGTGTTAGGAAACTTTATTTTACTCATATTCTATCGTGCAGTCGATGGTATACTAAATCTTACCCTTCTATTCTCTCACAAATGGTGAGGACGCACGCAACTAACGTTCCAGACCCGGGAGATGCCGCTACCCCCGCCGTCTGAGGCCGTGCAGAGGCCGGGGGAGGGCACCGGCCCGAGGTAGGGGACGAGGGCATCCCAGAGCTATTCTGATTGCACCACCAGAGGAGGACCCTATCATAGAGGAGCAAGGCGAGGTGCCCCCAGAAGATCCTGCTCCAGTGGACTTTATGACGGCGCCAGGCTTCCAGAAGGTCATGGGCCGCATGATGCGGTTTATGGACACTATGTCCCAGGCTGGTTTATTTCTAGCGGATCCTGCCACATCTCAGGAGGGGGGAGGAGCCCAGACTCCTACCGCCCAGGTCGCAGGTTAGGCAGCAGTAGCATATCATACCCCGGGTACACTACCCGTGGGTAGGGTCCAGCCTGTAGCAGCAACACTTGTGCTCAGACTAGTTGCGGACGGCGATCCGCAGAAGTTATTGGATAGATGGAATCGATTGCACCCTCCAGTCTTGGGGGGTGAGCGAGGCGAGGATGCCCAGGACTTCATTGACAGGTGCAGGGACAGACTGCACAACATGAGGATACTAGAGTCCCAAGGAGTGGATTTCACTACCTTTTAGTTGGAGGGCAGAGCTCGCAGGTGGTGGTAGTCCTATATTCTAGGCAAGCAACCAGATTCTTCTCCTATTACTTGGGGCAAGTTCACCCAGCTATTTCTGGACAGATATATCCCACCCTCTGAGAGGGAAGAGCTACGGTATCAGTTTAAGCAGCTAGAGCAGGGTCAGATGTTAGTGACAGACTATGAGGCTAGATTTTCAGAGTTGTCTCGCCATGCACTCATTATACTACCTAATGATGGTAATAGAGTACGGAGATTTGTGGCTGGGTTGCATTCAGGTATTAGGGCCACCATGGCCCGAGAGGTGGAGATGGGTACTCCTTATCAGCTCGTGGTGGAGATTTCCCGCAGGATCGAGGGGTATCGGTCGAGGGGCAGGGAGCAGGGGCAGCAGGACAAGAGGGCTAGATTCTCCGGAGATTTCAGAGGTGCCCCATCTAGGGGCAGAGGTCAGTTTGGTTGTGGTCAGCCCAACAGGCCTTCATATTCAGCACCTCAACCCCCCCTCCCCCCCGAGGTGTTCCAGCGAGGCCTCATTTCAGCGCCATGCAAGAGCATTCCTACCGCCCTCTAGCCATTCAGAGTTCACCCAGTGGTTACTCCAGTCATCTGAGATCCTCCAGTCCTTACTTCAGTGTTATGCTAGAGGGTTCACATCGCTCTCCGGCCATTCAGGGTTCCTTTTCGGGGCAGCAGGCTTTGGTACCTGGAGGTTGTTATGAGTGTGGGGATCCAGGTCATATGAAGAATTTTTGTCCCAGGCTTCGGAGCAAGGTAGTGCAGCAGGGTTATTAGCCAATAGGTCCAGTACCAGCAGTCCGGCCACCTAAAGGTGGAGGACAGGTTGGCAGGGGTCGTCCTAAAGGTGGAAGCCAGTCAGGGGGAGGTCAGTCAACTCCCATTCACTCTGGTGGAGCTCAGTCTTCCGGTGCTCCATCTAGATTCTATGATATACCGGCCAGATCATATGCAGTGGCCTCAGACGCTGTGATCACAGGTATTATCTCTGTATGTGGTATAGGGTCTTTAGTATTATTTGATCCTGGATCCACCTATTCATATGTTTCGGCATTATTTTCTCATTTTCTTGATGTTCCTCGCGAGTCCTTGGGTTCACCTATATATGTGTCTACTCTTGTGGGCGATTCTGTGGTGGTAGACCGAGTTTACCGGTTCTGTGTGGTTACATTCTGTGGGTTCGAGACCAGAGCGGACCTTTTATTTCTCGATATGGTTGATTTCGAGGTTATTTTAGGCATGGATTGGCTATCTCCTTATCATGCCGTGCTAGATTGCCATGCCAAGACATTTACTCTAGCCATGCCTGAGTCGCCTAGGCTGGAGTGGAGAGGTTCCTCAATTAGTGCAGCCAGTCGGGTTATTTCATTCCTGAAGGCTCGACACATGGTCGAGAAGGGTTGTCTGGCATATCTTGCTTATGTGCGGGACACCACCGCCGAGTCTCCGACGATTGATTCAGTGCCAGTTGTTCGAGAGTTTGTTGATGTATTTTCTTGAGACCTTCCACGCATGCCTCCGAATCGAGATATTGATTTTTGTATTGATGTAGCTCCGGGCACTCAGCCTATTTCCATTCCCCCATACCGTATGGCTCCGAAGGAGCTGAAGAAGTTGAAGGAGCAGCTTGAGAAGTTGTTGGCTAAGGGGTTTATCAGGTCGAGTGTATCACTGTGGGGTGCTCCAGTCCTATTTGTGCAGAAGAAGAATGGGTCTATGCGGATGTGTATTGATTACCGCCAGTTGAACAAGGTCACCATTAAGAACAAGTATCCTTTACCGCACATCGATGATTTGTTTGACCAGTTGCAGGGTGCTAGGGTGTTTTCTAAGATTGATTTGAGATTGGGGTACCACCAGTTGAAGATTCGGGCCTCAGATGTTCCGAAGACTGCTTTTCGTACGAGATATGGCCACTATGAATTCCCGATGATGTCCTTTGGCTTGACTAATGCCCCAGCATCATTCATGGACTTGATGAATAGGGTGTTCAGGCCGTATATTGATTCATTTATTTATTGTCTTCATTGATGACATCTTGATTTACTCACGTAGCCTGGGCGAGCACAAGCAGCATTTGAGAGTTGTGCTCCAGACCTTGCGGGAACAGAAGCTATATGCTAAGTTCTCCAAGTGTGAGTTCTAGTTGGATTCCGTTGCATTTTTGGGGCATGTGGTATCCGGAGAGGGTATCAAGGTTGATCCTAAGAAGATTGAGGCAATTCAGAGTTGGCCGCGTCCTACTTCAGCTACAGAGATCAGAAGATTCTTGGGCCTAGCATGTTATTACCGCCGTTTTGTGGAGGGGTTTTCTTCTATTGCAGCCTCATTAACTAGATTGACTAAGAAGAATGCCCCGTTCCGGTGGTCCGACGAGTGTGAGGCTAGCTTTCAGAAGCTCAAGACAGCATTGACCTCAGCACCAGTTTTAGTATTTCCTTCCGGTTCTGGGATGTATACAGTATATTGCGACGTTTCACGCGTTGGCTTAGGGTGTGTGTTGATGCAGGAAGGGAGAGTTATTGTTTATTCTTCACTCCAGATGAAGGTTCATGAGAAGAATTATCCTGTGCACGATTTGGAGTTGGCGGCGATTGTTCATGCTCTTAAGATTTGGAGGCACTACCTATATGGGGTGTCCTGTGAGGTGTATACGTCACCGCAGCTTGCAGCACTTGTTCAAGTAGAGGGATCTTTATTTGAGGCACCGCAGATGGCTTGAGTTACTGAAGGATTATGATATCACCATTCCTTATCATTCGGGCAAGGCAAATGTAGTAGCAGATTCCATAAGAAGGAAAGCAGAAAGTATGGGTAGCTTGGCTTATATTGCAGCAGAAGAGAGACCTCTAGCCTTGGACATTCAGTCCTTGGCTAATCGCCTGGTGAGATTAGACCTTTCAGAGCCTCGTCGAGTTTTAGCACATGTGGTTTCTCAGTCTTCGTTATTGGGGGAGATTAAGGCTTGGGAGTTTGATGATCCGTACTTGGCAGAGCTACGGGAGACAGTGGTACATGGTGATGCCAAGGAGGTTACTATTGGCGAGGATGGTGTTATGAGACATCAGGGCCGTTTATGTGTTCCTAATGTTGATGGCCTGAGGGAGAGGATTCTAGAGAAGGCACACAGTTCTCGGTATTCTGTTCATCCTGGTCCTACAAAGATGTATCGTGACTTGAAGCACCATTACTGGTGGATGCGAATGAAGAAGGACATTGTGGAGTATGTGGCTAGGTGTCTTAATTGCCAGCAGGTTAAGTATGAGCACCAGAGGCCAGGAGGCCTACTTCAGCAGATGCCCATTCCTGAGTGAAAGTGGGAGCGGATCACTATGGACTTCGTGGTTGGGTTGCCTCGGACTTTGCGTAAGGTTGACGCGGTTTGGGTCATTATGGATAGGTTGACCAAATCAGCGCATTTCATTCATGTAGCTACTACATATACTTCTGAGAGGTTGGCCCAGATCTACATTCGGGAGATAGTCCAGTTGCACGATGTGCCGGTGTCTATTATATCAGATCGAGGTCCTCAGTTCACCTCGCACTTTTGGATAGCATTGCACAGTGGGTTAGGCACCCAGATAGACCTCAACACAGCATTTAACCCACAGACTGATGGCCAGTCGGAGCGTACAGTTCAGATATTGGAGGACATTCTCAGGGCATGAGTTATTGACTTTGGAGGTCAGTGGGACCAGTTCTTGCCTTTGGTCGAGTTTGCTTACAATAATAGTTATCAATCCAGCATCGAGATGGGTCCATTTGAGGCTTTGTATGGTCGGCGATGTCATTCTCCTATCGGGTGGTTTGAGCCTGGTGAGGCTAAGTTATATGGCACCGACCTGGTGAGAGATTCTTTGGAGAAAGTGAAGTTGATTCAGGAAAGGCTGTGCACAGCACAGTTCAGACAGAAGAGTTTAGCGGATCAGAAGGCGCGTGATGTATCATTTATGGAGCGAGATAAGGTTCTGTTGAAGGTCTCGCCGATGAAAGGCATCATGGGGTTCGGGAAGAAGGGCAAGCTGAGCCCAAGGTTTATAGGCCCCTTCGAGGTGTTGAGGCGAGTTGGGGAGGTTTCTTATGAGCTTGCTTTACCTCCCAGTTTATAAGGAGTTCATCCGGTCTTTCATGTATCCATGCTCCGGAGGTACCACGCCGATTTCTCTCACGTGGTTGATTTCAGCACTATTCAGTTGGATGAGAAGATGGGCTACGAGGAGGAGCACGTTGCTATCACTGATACGCAGGATCGCCTATTGAGATCCAAGAGAGTTTTTGCCGTAAAGGTCCAGTGGAGGGGCCATCCAGTCGAAGAGGCGACGTAGGAGTACAAGAAGGGCATGCAGAGAAGATACCCACACTTATTCAGCACTTCAGGTAAGATTCTAGATCCGTTCGAGGACGAACGTTTGTTTAAGAGGTTGAGAATGTAACGACCCGACTGGTCGTTTTACATATTAGGACCCCGTTCCCCTAAATAAGACTTCCCATAGCGGCTTATGATGATTTGTGACCTGCGGGGACGGGTGGTTCGGGATTCTGAAGTGTTTAGAGTGATAGAGGAACACTTGGTTCCTTAAGGTTGGCCTTTAAGGCCAAGTTTGACTTCGGTCAACATTTTTAGTAAACGACCTCGGAATCAAGTTTCGACGGTTCCTTTAGCTTCGTATTATGATTTCGGACTTGGGCGTATGTTCGGAATGGGTTTTGGATGACCCAGGGGCGTTTCGGCGCCCAATATCGAAATTTGAGTTTCCTTAAGTTTGAAATTTGGTTTGGAATGTGTTTTTGTGTTATCGAGGTCCGAACGGAATTCCGAGGCTGGGAATAGTTCTGTTATGTCATTTATGACTTGCTTGCAAAATTTGGTGTCATTCCGAGTAGTATAGGTCGGTTCGGCGCATTGAAAGCGAATTCTAGAACTTTCAGTTCAAAGTTTGATTTGATTTGGTGTTTGGGGTCAAATTCTTAGTTTCGTTGTTGTTTTTAACATTCCGAAAATTCGAGCAAGTCCGTATCATGAATATAGACTTGCCAGTGCCTTTGGACGGGGTTCTGAGGGGATCGGGTGAGTTTGGGACCCCCCAAAGTTTAATCCAAAACACACCAGATTTTTCACTAACTGGATTCCTTCAGTGCGATCGCGGGTGCATTAGTGCGATCGCACATAAGAGTTGGCAGGGGTATGGAAAATGCCCTGTGCGATCGCATGGGCCTGTGTGCGATCACACAGGGGTGATTGATGACCTGTCCCAATTTTGTTCTCCGCGATCACACCCCCTCCCCCGCAATCGCACAGGCCTGGCCCAGTTTGCTCTCCGCGATCGCATGTACCCCTCTGCGATCGCATAGTAGACCCTCAAGGACCTTGACTAGTTGACTTCCGCGATTGCACTGCCCCAACTGCGATCGCTTTGAAGGGGCAGCTGGGCTGTGTTAGTTTTAAACGGGACTTAGTCCCATTTTAACCATTTTTTCTTCACTTGGGACGATTTTTGGAGCTTTCAAAGAGAGGATTTCACCTAGCAACTGAGAGGTAGGTGGTTTCTACTATAATTTAAGTTGAATACTTGAAATTTTAGGTGGATTAACACACTAATTAGAGGAAAATTATGGGTTAGATTAAAAACCTAGGTTTTATGAAAATTGGGAGAATTACCAAGAAATTTGCCATGAATTCACACAAAAACTATATATTAATGATCCTTAGGTTATGGGTAATCGATTCCTTCGAAAATTTTCGGAATCCGAGCGTGCCTGCCCGGGGGTGAATTTTGGGATTTCTTCAAGAATGATGAAATGACTAAGTAAATAGGAGAATTCCATGCTTTTGAGTATAATTTGATATATTTACATAACATTTGATTAGTTTCGAGTCCTTGTGTGACGAGTTTGGAGTTTCGGGCGCGTTCTTGGTCCGGGAAGTAGATTCGACACGAGGTGAGTCTCTTTTCTAACCTTGTAAGAGGGAATTGTCCCCATAGGTGATCTAAATGCTATGTGTTAAATGTTTGTGGGGCTATGTACGTACATAGTGACGAGAGTCCATACGTAGCGGCTATTATTGTTATGTCTGGGTAGTTAGCCCCACATCATGCCTTGTATTCTTCCTCGAAATGAAATATATGCTTCATGAATTCATGTTATATGTAGCTTTGTTCCTGAGGTCATGGAATTTGATAATTTAAAAGGATTGTTTCACTGGAAATTAATTTACAAAGAAATTTTGTGTGCATGTGACCGCTTCGCAATTTATATTCCGCGAGCGGAGTGTTATTTCCCCCACTCTCATGGGAGCGGGCCGTACGCCACGACAGATTGAAAGATATATAATGGTTCGGGCTGTTCGACCCTCGACAGTGCACAAATATGATTATGATGATGGCTTAGGCCGGTTGTCCTTATCCCGTATGCGCATGTTAAATTGTTAATGATTTCATGGATATTGAAATGACATATTTGTGGGGGCAAATGAAGTAGTAATTGTTTATTTACTTACAGAATTTGTTTGAACTGCAATCAGCTTAAATGTTTACTATCTTTATCATCCTCATATGTCTACTGCTGTTACCATACCTTGTTAGTTTATATTGTTGGACCCTAGTGAGTGTCAAGTCGACCTCTCGTCACTACTTCTTCGAGATTAGACGGGATACTCACTGGGTACATATTTATTATGTACTAATGCTACGCTTCTGTACTTAATTGTACAGGTTCTGAGGCTAGTGCATCTGGTTATCAGACCGGAGCTCGATTCTGGGTATAGATTGGTCCTGACTTCACGGTGAGCTGCTTCTCCTGACGATCCTCGGCAGCACCATGGAGTTTCTTTTGTTATTTCCCGTCTATTTCTTCCAGACAGTGGGAGAGTTATAGTATATCTTTTTAATATTCTTCTAGTTGCCCGTAGGACTTGTGATACTAGTTCCTGGCACACACGCGGTAGTTATTTTGACTACGGGACTGTATATGTATTAGCTCGTACCTCTTTATGACTACTTTTGGTTAAGCTGGCTAATTATCCTTTTCAATTAATGTTTGAGCTTTAAAACTTGGCATATGTTGAAATGTTTAATTAAATATAGAGAATCCTTAGTAATTCGAGTGTTGGCTCGCGTGACCCCGGTGTTGGGCGCCGTCACGACCTGAGGTAGGATTTTGGGTCGTGACAATTGATTCCTATTTTCTTTTCTTTATTCCCTGTTACTTTTGTCTTCTCATTAATTTCTGTATGTGTCAATTTAAGTACATGGATAATATTGCAGAAAGATTTTTTTTTTTTTTACCAAAGTAGCATCCGATGGTAGTGTTTGCTTTTTGCAGGTTCTATGCCATTTAAATAGTAATGGTGATATATAACTTTTTCCATTTCAGTTCGGGATCTCCCGGTAATTACTATTTTCATTTTATACTTTTCTTCCGTTCACCTTTTTCCTCTATTTTATTTTTTGGATGAAAAGGTTAAGACTACACATTTTTTTAGCCGACAAACTTATTTTTCCGGTACGTGTTTTGTTTTTCTCATTTTTCATTTACCATCTCTTCTAACTTCCAAAATCTCAAGATATTGTAACCTATAAATACTATTGAAATAACTATATCAAAAATAATAATATGATGGTATATTTCATAATTCATTGTAACTAAATGTCTATAAATTTCTCCGAACAGAAATTTTGTTTTCTATTATATTAGTTACTGGACTTCCAAGATATAGTACAATATTTGGTCTTTGTTTTTTTATTTAGAAGTGATAGATAATTCCTTTTCTTTTAGTTTGAATCTCCGCATGGCACATTATTTAACCATTTTGACTTAATTTTTTACTCATTTTCTTTTTATTTTCATTTACCTTTTTTCAAAATTCCAATAATCTATTAATATATTTACTAGTTTTTCAATTGAAAATGCATTTTCACTAGTTTTAAATTTTATAAATTTACCCTATACGTTTAAAATTTATACAATGACCCCAGCAACTATTAACCTACAACTATCCACAGAAACACAAAACGCGCAGTTCTTTTAAAATTCTTGGTGATGAAAGCAGCCAACTAATCCATCTTTTATTTTTATTTTATCTTTTAAAATAGGTAGGTTTTATTGAATTCTTGATATACCCCAATATTAAAGAAGAACTTGTTCATATTCATGTTGTTTTTGGATTAAATTTCTTCTCTGTGTATTAGTAGAATTAGAAGCACACTTTATTTATGTAACAGCCAGTTGTAATTGATTGTATAGTCTTAGCTTCTTTTGTAAATGAGTAGTTAGCTATTTTTGTAAGAAAAATACTTTAAACCCCCAATAAAAAACACTCAAGTATAAATAGAACAAGAGACCAAACGTTCAGTTGGCTGGATTCGTTTCATTTTCTCTTTCTTTTCGTCTCTCTCACAAAGGTTCTAGAAACCTGAAACTCCATTGTTGTTTTCCTCGAATCAAGCCCACTCATGAATGTTAACACCAACCATAGCGGATATGGGTGAAGGAAGCAAGAGAAAGAACAAAGATTTGTATTCCTATGATGGAGAAACAGAGCTACCAACTGAACGAGGTGAATTGTTCACGCTGAAACAAAAATCGGAGCCGACAACTCCAGTGAAAATGATATGAAGGTCACTCATAAATAACTCTTTCTCATTTTTTCTTTGAATTATATATTATACCTTTCTTTTAATAGGTGTAACTGTTATTTGTTTTTCATCTTCCAACATATTATCCTGTTATTTATATTTTTTGGTCAAAATATTTGCAGGCCAACCATCTCCTATTTGCAATTTGTTTCGACTTTCATGGAACAAAGGTAATTAAATACGAACTTATTTAGTGTCTTCACCTGAAGGTTGCACAGATTTATTTCAAGTATATTTGGTTCAAAGTTATTATATTTGGTTGCATGAGGTGATTTGATGATATTCTTTTCAAAGAAATAGAAAAAAAAACCTCATAAGAGATAACTTGCATATTCTGATGTCATTCCGACTCCTATGTGATTACGCACAAAATATAAATGACTAAATTTTAGCAACTTGTGTAAGTGTGGTAGTTCTATAAATATCCTAATTGACTCAATCATATGTATATTTATAACATTTTTTCCTATTTATCAACACTTGTTTTGCAGGAAAATGAAGTTTGTACTGCAACTTGCTTTTCACTTTTTGTCTTGTATGTAGATGTTCCAGTGACCACTATGTTCCACTGACCGTACAAATGAAACAAAGGTAATTAAAATTACCCTTTGAACTTATCCCTCACTTGCATTTGTTTCAATGATAATAACTGCCATACTACAAGTTCGAGCAATGCTTCTTTGATAGGATAATGTCTTCTCTAGCTAGGTGAGTTGTCAGTCATCTATGTTGCTCTAACTACTGATTGACATGTTGTCTTCGAAACATCTTAATCAGTATGTTCTCTTCACCAATTAAGTTTCTTGATATGTTAATTTGTTCGTGCGTGTCTGCATGTGCGCTCCGTTTCTCCCTTTTACTCATTCCCACTTACTTTACACCTCTCTCACATTAATATTTCTTATGAATAAATGCCTTAGCAGCAAGGTTTTAAATGTCTTGAACATCGTCCTGATTCAAAGAAATCATTTAATGTGTACTTTGATACAATTTATGTTTTGGTAATATGCATTGCTTCAATGTCTAAGGTATTCCTTTAGAGCTTTTAATGGGGGTATTTCTGGATTCCCTTGCTTTTTCTCTCAGTGACGTTAAATACTCCAGTTAAATCCCATACCATGTCCATATTGAAAATTTAGTTTCCCATTTTAATCATTTTTTAGAATCAAACTACTCTTACGATAGTTGAAACATAAATTTAGTTGAACAAATAAGTGCAACGGTAAGAACTAGAAACCTGTTTACCTGGAAAATAAAAATTACACTTGAATTTGATTTTGTGGTTTTAAAAATACGTGATTTATTTTAATACTGGTCTTTAGGCAATAGATGCTAAGTGTGAGTAAGAAAAATGAGATAGAGCTTAAGGGCAGTGGGCTAAGAAAACCGAGCAGTGGCGAGACCGGGGTCTCGAGCTATTCAAGGATGGGCCTCGAGGTCGAAACAATACGCCTAGTTGGGTACGATCGATGAAGTACTAACAGTCTCAAATGGCCTCGAAGATGGATCTTTATGATCAATGATGAGTAATATATGAAGAACAATCAATAAAACACATGAAATGTAAGCAATAAATCAAAGGAATAGACAATGGAGAATGTTAAGGTTAGAGAGCAGAGAATGTTCTTGTTCTTTGTATTGAATGTGCAAGAAATGATAAGGGCTCCCTTTATATAGGAGGGGAAATCCCAACATAGTACATATGCATTTATTACAAAGATATGCAGCTCGTATAGCTATTTAATGTCATGGTACGGACTTGTACTATTCTTGCAGACCTTGTCAGCTCTACCCACGTTCCTTTTGGGAATTTCCCGCTCGCCCATGACAGTCACCGAATTACACCATCCCGAGGTCGATCGTGGGGAATCCTCGATGTTCTCCCTCGGGGTTGAACCTCGAGCTATGACTCGACCTTCTGAAGGTGGGCTACGAAATACCATCATAATCGTAAAATTGGACTCTCCGATTTTAGCTGTGTACAAATAATCCCCGCATTTCTTAGAGTAAGATGAAAAGAAACGGTCTTGAATACTTGCCTTTTCGATACTACCATCATGACGTCAGCCCCGTTAGACCATTAAATGACATGACTCGAGGGCCGCGTAGAGGTTGCTGTCAGCACGATTATCGAGAAGCCCACGAACCCTTTTTGGTTCGACTTTTCCACTTCTCAAACCTTGCCCAAAAGACTTCTATTAATACCTCAAGTATTTTCCATTCATACTTTTACAACATCTTCAAGTCTTCATTAGTTCAAAATTTCTTGCATTCATCTTCTTTCTGTGCTTGTTCCTTCATCTTCTTTCTTTGAAATTGAATTATAATCATGGCAAAAATATCTAAAATGGTGCCTCAGAAAGAGGGCACCACTTCTTCATCACGCCCGTCCAAGGGAAAATAAAAAACACCTCCAAGTATCGAGCAATGTATCCCTGCCCCCTTTGATACGATCTCCGATTTTACCATTGATAAACCCCCTTCTACACCGGGCCGGTGCGAGTCCATGTCTCGGTATATCAGTGTAATAACCGAGGTGGAGAGAGTAAAAATAGATTGTCGTTGGGGGGAGGTAGTACAAGTAGAAATCCCAAAAGCTGAGGAAAGCATAGTAACACACAAAGATGGCTTCCTCAGTGTATATGCATACCCCTTCACTCTAGGTCCCGTAGATTCTTCTTCCCACCGATAGATCAGGTGATTCTTGACTTTTGCCATCAGTGCCGAGTGACACTCAGTCAGATTTATCCTTCTTTATGGAGGATTGTTTACATGCTCCAGTATTTCTCCAACCGGGTCGAGGGAATGGCCTTGACCCTCGACCACTTGATCAGACTGTATAGTCCCCGTCTCTTCCGAGGGGGTTTGATCAAGCTACACCATCAATCTGCTAAGACATTCTCTGCAAGCATCGATGGGGACAAAGATCGGGGATGGATGAGCCGATTCGTCCGAGTAAGAACCGCGGACATCATCCCCGCTGACAGGATGCCGTTCCCGGAAGGATGGAACATGAAGCGTAAGTACCCCTGCATCGGGCACATTTTATTTCCCCTCTTTCTTCTAAATTGATTTTCTTTTGATTATGCAGCCACCCTTTGGTTCCCCAGCGCGGTACAGAACCTCCCGGTATGGATCACGCTATTAGATTCTGCCTTCCCGTACAACAAGTGCGTTTGGCGCGATTTGGCCAAAATGCGGTGGCAGTCCAAGAACCACAATATTCTTTTTTTGTTGTCCTTTCCATATTTTTCGCAAGTATTCCTTGTGGTGGTAATCTTGATATACCATGATTTTGCAGGCCTCGGGGAAGGCGTGTCGATGAGACCGCCTCCTCCTGGTGAAAAAGAGACTTCAAAGCCTGCCAAAGATAAGAAAATGAAGAAGGAGACGTCAGCGGAGTCTCCAAAGGCAAAGAAAACCAATACACGAAAGCCTAATACCGATGCAACGGTCTTGACTTCAGATGCTACTGCAAGTCTTCGTGCCGCAGACAAAGATGATGAACTTGATGATCGCCCTTTGGTACAAAGGGTAAGACGGAGTGCTGACGCCCCAAACACTGTTCTGAAGAAGGCCGCCGAGTCGGAGGTGGCTGATGTGGACCAGCCCTACGCCGATGAGACCCTTGAAGAGGGCTTGGGTGCGGTCCCTAACCCATCCGCCGGACATGGTACAATCCGTGTTAATGAGCTCGGAAGGCCTGATTCTGAAGCTTTTCGGGGTCGAGAAGAAGCCTCGATAGAAATTGATGTCGTGGGAGGCTTCGAGTCGCGCCCCTCATTTTCCCTAGGGGAAATAAGGGATGCGCAGAACAGGGGTGTTGCTGATGTGGATATCTCTCGGAGAGAGGATGACTCATTTAAATATTATTTTTAAGGCATTGAGGAGGAGGCCGATCTCAATGCCTTCGTCGCTCTCGATGAGGCTGAGAGGCTTCAAAAGCATGTGATCTTCTTGATATATTGTCTGTGCTTCAAATTTTTATTCTTGCTTATCTGAATTTCTTCCTTTGTGTTGTAGGTCAAGAAGTTTTATGACCAAGCTTTCTCCAAGCTAAATGATGAGCTTACTTTCCGCGAGGAGGAGCTCGAGAATCTTACCTCGAAGCTGAATGAGCTGAGGGTTTCCTCTACCCGAAAGAAAGAGGAATTGAATGAGCTTCGGACAAGTCTTGAGGGGGTGCACCAGGAACGGACAAGCTTCGCCGAGCAGGTAACATGGTACTCATGAGTCCATCTTCTATATTTTCATAAGTTGGTGCTCACTATCTTGATTCGTCTTTGCAGATCGAGCAAAGGAATGCTCTGGTGGGGCAACTTCAGGAAGAGGATGCAGCCAAGGACACAGAGATCCTCGAGATGAAGAGGCAGAATGAGGTCGTGGCCTTGGAGAGAGACCTTTTGCGAGGACAACTAACCTCGACCCAGGATCTCATTCGAAGTGCTCATAAAGAGGCCACTGCATTATCTGCGGCCAACTCTGAGGCCGATGAGTATTTAGCCTCGTATAAAAGAGATGTCACTGCCGCTAATGATCGGGCGAGGGAGATATCCGAGAAGGCCGAGTTGAAATTGGCTCGGGCCATTGCCTATGCTCGTTCACAAGCTAGGAGGCAGAACCTTGAAGAAGTAAGAACCAAAGGTTCCGATCTCTCTGTTGAGATTGAGAAAGCCATGGCCTTAGAAGAAGAATCAGCACTGTCAACTTCTTTGGACAAGGGCTTCGGAGCGATTCAGACAGCAGTGAGGGCGAAGAGTAGACTCGCTTACTGCTTTTGCTTTTTCTTTCCTTTATTTTTATGTATGGGCTCCTCGGAGGAGCTTTGTAAATATCCCCCTATAAATACATTTTTTTGGAATGCAAAGATTTATTTGTTTCATGTCTCCAATATTTGCCCTTCAGTGTTCAAGCAAAGTTAATCTTCGAATTTTAATTTCAGCTCTTTAGAGCCCATACACGTGGTAACAAGGGTCCTCGAGATCGGGCACCATCTCGAGGATAGATTGATAACTCTTTTAGAGCTCATACTTGGAGTAATAGAGATCCTCGAGACCTGGCACCATCTCGAGGCTAGATTGATAGCTCTTTTTGAGCAGATACTTGAAGTAACGGAGATCCTCGAGATCGGGCACCATATCGAGGCTTGATTGACATCTCTTTTAGAGCCCATATTCATAGTAATAGATATCCTTGAGATCGTGCACCATCTCGAAGCCAAATTGATATTGATGGCTCCTTAGAGCTTATAATTATAGTAACAGAAATCCTCGATATCGGGCACCATCTCGAGGCTAGATTGATATGGGGACCTTGATCCCTGGAAGGCTACATGACAGCGTCATTTATATGACATGACTGTGAATTGACCGAGGTGGTCCCACCGGTACACTTCCCAAAAGTGGTAATGGCATGGTCAGAATTAATTGGACTTTAAAGCAGGCGAACAATCGCCGCTTGCTCTATATATGTATTTACTTTCTTCATTTGAAGACTTTGCTGCTTTGAGCAATTGTCTTTTTTATAGAGTTTTTCTCCCACCAATTCTCCTACTATTTTAGTTTAAGGTTCTTGATTTGAGTCTTTATATCCCTTTTCTTGTTTTACCATAGCTATTGGTGCCGTGCCTGAATCTGTCCACCAACAAGAGGAGAGTTCTGCTTCTGCTTCTTGCCCGATTGATGGTACACCGCCGACATTTGGTGAACGAACCTCGGGCTGCTTCGTCTCGAGAAGGGACTTTACGTTAGAGAGACCTCCCAATGTTCGGGTCCATCGGGAGCATGCATCGAGGTTCATCCCATCACTAGGGGAAAAACACCTCGAGACAGTGAGGAGAGACTGCGGATGGGGAGAAGCGGTGGTATTGCAAGTACCTTCCCTGGAAGAGGACATCATGGCCCATGTAGAGGTGTTTAAACGTATATACGTACCCCTTTACATTGGGTCCTTATGAAAGAGTCGTGCTTGAGTTTTGTAGAAGATATCGTGTTACCCTGGCATAGGTTCACCCGTTGTTCTGGAGGATAGTGTTGATGATAAGGTTCTTTGCGGAGAAAGCCGAGCTCGAGTTCACCCTCAGCCATCTCATCATATTGTATCGGCCCCTGCATTACCGAGGCTTGATCACTTTACGACGTCGATCCACCAGACCCTTTGTTGCCAGCGATGAAAAAGATGGGAACTGAGGGTGGATGAGTCAGTTTTTCTGAGTGCGGACTGTCGATATTATCCCAGCGGAGTTCCTGCCATTTTCTGAGAAATGGAATTTCACACGTAAGTGGTACACTTGTGCTTTTATCATTTTGTTCATAGTGGAGGCGGACTCCATAATAATGTCTTCTTTCCCTTCCTGCAACAACCCCATTGTTGACCTAGAGGATTGGACCCGTAAACTAGCGGCCTGCTCAACTCATGATGAGCGTAAGTGGCAAGACCTATCGAAGGGTAGATGGGAGGCCAAACACCATGGTGAGTGCCGTAAGATTCTTTCTTTTAGGGAAATTTTTTCCTTTTTATTAACTTCTTTACTGCAGGCATTGGAGAATTCTCTGAGATGAGAACGTACCCTCTTAGGGAGGAGGAAGGGTCGTCGGCTTCGGGGCTGAAGAATATAATAAACGGAAGGAATCCTCAGTGGGCGAGGAAACTCATAGTAAGGCAAGGTCTGCCCGGAGTCATATAGGAGATGAAGCTGGGCCCATCAAACCTGAGGTCTCCAGCCTCGGGAGAGCGGTTCCTCCTTTGCCACCGTCTTCTTCCCCCGTCGAAGGTACTTCGAGGGATAAGGATATCCTGCCACTACCTTCTTCTCCCGTCAAAGGTACTTTGAGTGGCGCTTGAGATCAAGGGACGCCTGAAGGGAGCGGAGTCCCAAATGATTATGTCCCCTCTCGGGATGGTTCAACTGGGGCCGAAGTGGCCACACCAGGAGATGCCTGCTCAGCTTTCGAGGAGGCTCAGCGGTTCTGTTCTTCGGTAAGCTTCGATGGTCTTTGTTGTTTTATTAGTTCCGCGTTTTCATTTTGTGACTGAAGCTTCTTTTTCATAGGCTTTTGACAAGCTCAAGTCCGAGTTGCTTCGCTGCGAGGCTCAGTTGTGGAAAGCTTTGGACGGGGAGAAATCCCTCAGGATGCTATGTGATAAAAGAGAAAAGGAGTTGATACACCTTTGTTGTGAAATGGCTCGTAGCCAGAGCTACTAAGGTCGCCTCGAGGGACAGGTAACCTTAGTTTTAAGGACATGCATGTTTCTTCTCCTATCTTCGAAGAAGATTAATATTCTGACATTTCAGTTGCAGAGAAAGACAGAGGACTTGGAACGCCCCTTGGGAAAAGTTGGCCAGGCCAATCATGAGTGAAATGAGCTAAGGGCTCAGATAGATGTTCACGTTGCGGCCAAGAAGAATGCTTTGGCAAAGGCTTCCGACCTCAAGGTGAAACTCCGGAATGCTCATGAAAATAGCTCGGTGCAGACGAGCAGGATTGTAAGGCTCGAGTCTAATATTTTGAAAATAAAGGTCGAGGTCGTGGACGCCCGGGCTGAAGCTGAAGAGATTCGAGCTAAGGTCGATAAGAAAATAGTCGTCTATTTAAAATATGTTGCCGATGCTCGAGCCGAGTTGAGAGGTGCTTCTGATAAGGAGAGCAGGAGCAATGACTATGCCCGATACAGACCCCAGAGGGAAACCCTCGAAGATATCCACGCTAGGGGCTTCGATCTCTTGGAAGAGATAGAGCAGGCTAGGGCGGATGAATACGACGCCAAATTCCTCGTATCCGATTTCGAAGATAATGAGGAATAGGCGGATAGAGCCGCAGTCCCCGAGGGGAAAGTAGACTAGGTTTTCCTTTTCCGCTTTGTATAAGACTCCCTGTAGGACACTGTGAATGTATATTTGTAATAAATATATATTAAAAATCCTTTGATACTTCCAATTTGCTTGTATTTTAATTTCGATTGTCGATAGCTGGTCCGATGAATTGGACTTCGAGGTGAAAAAACCCTTACATTTACATATCGGCCCTGAGGCTTGTTAGGCTGGCCCGTAGGCTCTTATGCATTTGCCCTTAGGTATTATTAGGCTGGCCCGTAGACTCTTGCGCATTGGCCCTTAGGCGCTTTTTAGTTAACCGTTTAGGGCTCAATCCTCGAGTCGGGTTTCAACTCGATCTCATCGACCCTTATGTTTTTGAATTGGGTCGACACGACCTCTAGTATGGTTGTAGTTTTTCCTCGTTAAAGACTTTTTGAAGTTTTTGTGCTCGTCCGACTCTTCGACGACTCGATAAGAACCTCGATTATGAGCTGTTATGTGATGATAAATGAGCACATCGGGAGGTTTCGTTCGATGGCTGTATTGTCTCTAAGCCCTTTCATTGTTGGAGTTGATATGACCAAAGCTCTTTTGCTTATGCCGAGAGTAACCTGATTAACCAGTTCTTTTCGAAGTATTTGAAGGCCTGTGATTTTATGGCGATGGTCTGGCGTCCCCGAGTCGCGTTAGTTCGGCCGGAACATTATGACCGTAGTTAGTGTATTTGGCCGTAGCCTTATGACCGTAGTCATTATGTTTGGCCGTAGCCTTATGACTGTAGTCAGTGTATTTGGCCGTAGCCTTATGACCGTAGTCATTGTTTTTGGCTGTAGCCTTTTAGTCCTCGAGTGAGGTAGCCTCGGCGTCTATATCGAAGGTATTCCTTTTTAGAGGTCTTACAAGTTCGAATATATAGCCTTGACTTTAAGATCGGGATCATGCCTTTTGTAAGGTCTTATAAATTTGAACATGCCTTACTTGAGGTCTTACAATTTTGATATTGCCTCGTGGAGGTCTTATAATTCATGCCTCGTGGAGGTCTTTCATTGTTGATGATGCCTCATGGAGGT
>ML292785.1:1150-46059 GCA_005239495.1 Nicotiana undulata | reverse complement strand
TATATATATATATATATATATATATACGAAAGAAATATATTTCAAAGGAATCTTCTATTTAAAATGATTATACTTTAAAGCTTTCAATATGAACTTGGGGTGAAAGTCTACTGACCAATTATTTGGGGTTGTTGGCTAAGGCCTGACGTGGAAAAACTATTGCAGTGCTGAATTACTACTTGTTTTTGTCGTATTGTGGTTTCCGGTTTCGGATTGTGTTCCCGTCCATTCTTCTGTGTATTATTATGATGTTCCATTTTTATTTGATGTATTTTCCTTCCGCTTTGTACTTGATATGTGTTAATTATATTGTGTAGTCATAAGATAGATGTCATATTCTGTTATTCCTATAATTATGTCTGTATTTAGACCAGTGGGTGTCCAGACTAGTCCTCGTCACTACTTCATTGAGGTTAGTCTTTATACTTACTGGGCACCGCTGTGGTGTGCTCATTCTACACTTCTGCACATTTTTTTGTGCAGATTCCAGATTTTTCATAGCCGGCCGATCGATAGTTAGCAGCGCAGTTGCTGTTGTGGAGACTCGAAGTAAAACCGCTTCAGCATTCGCGGTTTCGGAGTCACCGTCTAATTTTCTCTACGGGCACTATTGTACTTATTTCCGAATAGTGATATTTTAGGAGTTTTAGTGTAAATTCTCTAAAGCTTATGGCTTGTGCTTACTGGGGTTTTGGGAAGATATGTAATGTATAGAGATTTTATTCAAAAAGCATTTAAAAGTTTCGATATTGTGATTTATGTTTCTTAAATGTTAGGCTTACCTAGTCCTTAAGACTAGGTGCCGTCACGATACCCAACGGAGGGGAAAATGGGCCGTCAAAAATTGTGGAAATAAGAAAATTTGCGAAGGCTAGAAATTTATATACTCTGCCCAGGGATTCTGCACCTGCGGACTCTCACTTGCAGGCCCAGGTGCGCATATGCGGCCACTCCGCTTCTACGACCTTCTCCGCATTTGCAGTCGCCTCCCACTCCTGCGACTAGCGCACCTGCGGTCCCTAATCCGCATGTGTGGACACACCAGTAAAGTGGTACTAGCAACAGCTTTGCTGCATTTTCCAAGTCCAAACCTCCGTTAACCATCTGAAATCAATCTCGAGCCCCTCGGGGCCTCAACCAATTATACCAACACACCACATATCATTCCACGGACTTAGTCGAACCCTCGGAACACCCGAAACAACACCAAAACACCAAATGTACTCGAGATTCAAGCCTAAGGATTTCTAAACATCTGAAATATGCCAACGATGCCGACAACAACCAAGCCACATCCGAATGACCTGAAATTTTGCACACACGCCCCAATTAACACTACGAACCTGTTCCAACTTCCGAAATTCCATTCCGACCTCGATAGCTATTATTCCACTACCAACTAAAAATTGCCAAAAATTTTATTTTGCCAATTCAAGCCTAATTCTATGTCAGGACCCGATTTACCCTCCGAAAGGTATCGTGATGGCACCTAGTCTCTACGACTAGGTAGGCCCAAATTGCGGAAATTACATAACATTGCCGCTCGGCATGTACAATTATAACTCCCAAAACCCAGAATATCACATTAGTCACAAGCTCTATCTCAAAGTAGCTCTATCAACGTAAGGGAAAAATACATGAAAATCTATCTAAGTCTGGAACGGAAGGTGACTCAAAAGACTCTGCGGATGCGCCAAAATTACCTTTCGGTCTCCTCAAAGCAGCTACTCAGACCCCTAGCCATGAAACAGAGTGCTGGAACCTGGATCTGCACACGAAAAATATGTGCAGGAAAGGGTTTGAGTACACCACAATTGGTACCAAGTAAGTGCCAGGCATAACCCCAGTCAAGTAGTGATGAGGTCAGGTTAAGGCTCTACTGCATTTTCATAAGTAAAACAATTTTGAAATAGTACAGAAGATATAAAAGCTAAGGTGAGCAGTAGAAGCAATAATCTGAAAGTAAAACAGCAACAAGGAGCCCTTGGCTCAGCACAAAGTATCACACGGTGGAATCTCCCGGGATACGTCCCGTAGTTCCAAATGTAAAGATGTAGTACAGGGGGAAAGCTCTCGGAATACGTCTGTAGTCCCAATTTAAATATGCAGAACATGGGGAAAGCTCCTGGAATACGTCCGTAGTCCCAATTTAAATGTGCAATGCGAATGAATGCCGGATACGGTATATTTAAACAGCTCAGCGAAAAAGTTACAGACAAGAACAAGATAAAGGCTAACTAACATGGTACACATTGTATCAAATAGAGAATTTAGGTAAACAGGTAGGCATGCTTCTTCCTAATCTAAACTACACAAGTAGCACATTAAACCGTGAAATATGAGTAAAATGATTTAATGGCATAGATAGGAAAAATGGAATTAAGCAACAATGGCCCGCGTATGTACTCGTCACCTCACGTACATGGCGCGCATATAACAAATAGCATCAAAACAACCTAAGGGGAAGTCCCCAACACAGAGTTAGACAAGCCACTTACCTCGACTGAGCTACCCAACTCAAAACCACGCTCTTTCCATGAGTACCCAACTCCGAATGGCCCAAATCTATTCAATTCAATTGCGTAATGTAAATATCACTTTAAGGAATCAATATAGTTTATTAGTTTGAAGCTTATACGCGAAATTAAGAAAATTGCCCAAAACGTCCCCTGGGCCCGCGTTTGAGAAACGAGTGAAAGTTACAGTTTTAGAACACCCATTCACTCACGAACTCACTCGAACAAGAGTCATCAACATCCCACGTCAAAATCTCCTAAAATCCTCAGATTTCTACTTGGGGAACTTCCTCCCATTTTTATGATTTTCACCCAATTTCATTGATCATATTGAAGAAATTGCTATGGGTTAATGATATACTAGTGAATTAAGGTTAGAAATAGTTACCTATGTAGATTCTCCTCAAAACCCATTGAATATCGCCAAATCCCGAGCTCCAAATCGTTTTAGAAAATATGAATTTCAAACCCTCATATTTTTGTATAAACAGCCTAGGAATTCCTCACCTGCGGCTCTAGGTCCGCACCTACGGATCCCGCACCTACGGATCCCGCACTTGCGGAAAATCAATCGCATGTGGGAAAAGTCACTAACTCAGCTGGGGTCGCACCTGCGGTTGCTGGACCGCACCTGTGGCTCCGCACCTGCGGAACCCCGCCCGCACATGCGAGCCTGGCTTCCCTTGACCAATTTTTGCGCCTACGAGCCTCCCTCCGCACCTGCGTGTCCGCACCTGTGGCTCCCCATCCGCAGATTCGATACACTAGAACTAGCAATGTTTCAGCTGGTTTTCTAAGTTCAAAATCACTCGTTGAGCATCTGAAACATCCCCGAGGCCCCCGGGACCTCAACCAAGATTATCAACCAGTCCTAATACCTTATCCAAACTTAGTCGAGCCTTGAAAACACATCACATAACATCAAAATTACCAATTATGCATGGATTCAAGCCTAAGAACTTATGAAATTTCTAAAATCCACAACCGATGTCGAAACACATCAAATCTATTCCAAATGAACTCAAATTTTACACACGAGTCATAAATGACCCTACGGACCTGTTGCCACTTCTGGAATCCCATTCCGAGCCCGATATGAAAATTTAACCTATCGGCCGAAATCGCCCAAATTCTAACTTTCGCCAATTCAAGCCTAAATCTACTACAGACCTCGAAAACACATTCTAAACACGCTCCTAACCTCGAAATCACCCCACAGAGCTAACGGAGTCGACAAAATTCCATTCCAGACCCGGCTTCACACAGTTCCAACTACGATCCGATTTCTAAAGCTTAAACTTGCATATAAGGACTATGTGTCCAAAAACTCTCCGAAATTTACAACTAAACGCTCCGACAAGTCCCAAAAGTAGAAATAGACATGTGAAAAGCAGTTATTAAGGGATCTGGGCGCTAACTCTCAAAACTCTCCCCCTATTAAGAAAATCGTTTGTCCTTGAACGAGTATAGAGACATACCTGAACTTGTGAAAAGATGAGGGTACTGACTGCATATCCTACTCGGCCTCCCAAGTCGCCTCCTCGGCCGGATGACCTCTCCACTAAACCTTTACTGATGCAATATCCTTTGACCTAAGCTTTCTAACCTGTCTATTCAATATAGCTACTGGCTCCTCAACATATGATAAATCCTTTTCCAATTGGACTGAACCGAAATCAAAAACATGAGTCGGAACACCGTGATACTTCCGGAGCATAGAGACGTGGAATACCGGATGAACTCCTACTAGGATGGGAGGCAAGGCAAGCTCATAAGAAACCTCCCCAACATACCGCACCACCTCAAAAGGGCCAATAAATCTCGGACTTAGCTTACCCTTCTTCCCAAACCTCATGACGCCCTTCATAGGCGATACCTGAAGCAAAACTCGATCACCAACCATAAATGCCAAATCATGAACCTTCCGATCCGCATAACTCTTCTGCATGGACTGAGCTGTGCGAAGTCTCTCCTGAATCACCTTCACCTTGTCCAGGGCATCCTGGACAAAATCTGTATCTAACAATCGGGCCTCGCCCGGCTCAAACCATGCCACTGGAGACCGGAACCATCTACCATACAAATCCTCATACGGTGCCATATGAATGCTGGATTGGTAAATGTTATTATAAGAAAACTCTCCAAGTGGTAAGTATCGGTCCCATGGCCCGCCAAAATCTATCACATAGGCATGGAGCATATCCTCAAGAATCTTAATCATTCGCTCGGACTGCCCGACCGTCTGAGGGTGAAAGGCTGTACTCAACTCTACTCTGGTGCCTAGCTCCTGCTGAACGACTCTCAAGAAATGTGAAGTGAACTGTCTACCTTTGTCTGAAATGATAGATACTGGGATACCGTGGAGACAAAAAATCTCTTTGATATAAATCTCCGCTAACCTCTCGGAGGAATATGTAATCAACACTGGAATAAAATGGGTTGATTTGGTCAGCCGATCCATGATCACCCAAATAGCATCGAACTTTCTCAAAGTCCAAGGAAATCTAACCACAAAGTCCATGGTGATCCGCTCCCACTTCCACTCTGGAAGCTCGATCTGCTGAAGTAGCCCTCCTAGTCTCTAATGCTCATATTTGACTTGCTGACAGTTGAGACACTTGGCCACAAACTCCACTATATCCTTTTTCATGCTTCTCCACCAATAGTGCTGTCTCAGATCCTAGTACATCTTCGCGGTACCCGGATGAATGGAATACCGCAAGCTGTGGGCCTTCTTAAGAATCAACTTCCGAAGACCATCCACATTGGGCACACAGATCCGTCCCTACATCCTCATCACACCGTCATCTCCTATAGTCACATCCCTAGCATCACCTCGCCAAACCCTGTCCTGAAGAACCAGAAGGTGGGGATCATCATACTGGTGCTCTCGAATGCGGTCATAAAGAGAAGATCGAGCAACCACACAAGTTAATACCCAGCAAAGCTCTGAAAGATTCAATCTCACAGACTGATTGGCTAAGGACTGAACATCAAAGGCTAAGGGCCTCTCAACTGCAGGAAGATATGCCAAACTCTCCGTCGGCGACTCAAGGCGTTAGCCTTCCCCGGGTGGTACAATATGGTGATGTCGTAGTCCTTTAGTAACTCCAACCATCTCCGCTTGCGCAAATTGAGGTCCTTCTGCCTGAAAAAATGCTACAAACTCCGGTGATCCGTGAAAATCTCACAGGGAAAAACGTATAAATAAGGATGCCATATCTTCAGGGCGTGAACAATCGCTGCCAACTCGAGATCATGAACTGGATAGTTCTTCTAATTCACCTTCAACTATATGGACGCGTAGGAAATCACTCTACCGTCCTGCATCAACACCGCCCCAAGGCCAATCCTCGAAGCATCACAATAGATTGTAAAGGACCCCATACCTATAGGAATTACCAACACTGCAGCTGTAGTCAGGGTTGTCTTAAGATTCTGAAAGCTCTCCTCACACTCCTTAGTCCACCTGAACGGAGCACCCTTCTGGGTCAATTTGGTCATAGGTGCTGCAATGGATGAAAATCCCTCCACAAAACCGCGATAGTACCCAGCCAAATCGAGGAAACTGCGGATTTCAGTAGCTGATGACGGTCTAGGCCAAATCTACACCGCCTCCACCTTCTTCGGATCTACCTTGATCCCATCACAAGACACCACATGGCCTAATAATGCCATAGAATCAAGCCAAAATTCACATTTAGAAAATTTTGCATACAACTTCTTCTCTCTCAAAGTCTGAAGCACGGTCCTCAAATACTGCTCATGATCTTCCTGGGACCGAGAACCAAAATGTCGTCAATAAACACAATGGTGAAAGAATCAAGATAAGGCCGGAACACACTCTACATCAAGTGCATAAAGGCCGCTGGGGCATTGGTCAGCCCATATGACATAACAAGGAACTCATAGTGGCCATATCAGGTCCTGAAGGCAGTCTTCGGGATATCCGGCTCCCGAATCTTTAACTGATGATAGCCAGAACGCAAGTCAATCTCGGAGAATACCCTGGCACCCTGTAACTGGTCAAACAAATCATCAATGCGAGGCAAAGGGTACTTGTTCTTCACTGTAGCCTTATTCAGCTGCCGGTAATCAATACACATACGCATGGAGCCATCCTTTTTCTTCACAAATAATACCGGAGCACCCCAAGGTGATACATTGGGCATGATGAAACCCTTATCAAGCAACTCCTGCAACTTCTCCTTCAACTCCTTCAACTTAGGAGGAGCCATACGATAGGGAGGGATGGAAATGGGCTGAGTGCCCGGCAACAAATCAATGCTGAAATCAATATCTTTGTCGGGCGGCTTACCTGGAAGATCCGCTGGAAAAACATCAGGGTAGTCCCGCACAATTGGAACTGACTCAATTGTAGGGGTATCAACACTAACATCTCTCACATAGTCTAAGTACGCATCACACCCCTTTTCAACCATCCGATGAGCCTTAAGGAAAGAAATGAATCTGTGGGGAGTATACTCTAAGGTACCTCTCCACTCTAATCTCGGTAAACCTAACATAGCCAGCGTCACGATCTTGGCGTGACATTCAATAATAGCATAGTTGGGAGACAACCAGTCCATGCCCAAAATAACATCGAAATCTACCATACTAAGCAATAATAAATCAGCCCTGGTCTCAAAACCACTAATAACAATCAAACACGACCAATATACGCGATCCACAACAAGAGAATCTCCCACCGAAGTAGAAACATAAATAGGGGAACTCAAAGAAGATGTGAAGCAAAATAAGAAGACACATATGAATACGTAGAGCTTGGGTAAAATAATACTGATGCATCCCTATGACAAACAGGGACAATACTTGTGATGACTGAATCTAAAGAGACGGCCTCAGAACGGGCTAGAAGAGCATAGTACCTAGCCTGGCCTCTCCCTCTAGGGAGACCTCGACCTCCCCGACCTCCACCTCGAGTTGTCTGAGAAGGCAGGGTAGCAGCTGGAGCTGGAAGAATAGTTGGAGGACCCGGTGGAGCACGTGGGGCCTGATAAGTCTGAGATGATGCACCCCTCCTAGCTCCGGGGCAATCTTTGATCACGTGGCGAGGGTCACCACACCTAAAACAACCCCTCAGAGGATGTGGCAGCTGGTGCTGACTCTGAACTGGCATGCTGGGCTGGCCGATGATAGCACCTCAGGCAGGAGGCACATAAGATAATGGTGGTGCATAATAAGGCTCCTGAGGTCTAGGAGGAGCTGGAATACCACTAGCTTCTAGAAGAGCTTAATGAACATGGCGACTAACAAAGCCCCTACCATAGCGAGCTGCTGCTGCACGAACTCCCGAAAAATGACCAGTCTCTCGAGACCTCTTGGCCTCTCTCTCCTCTCTGTCTCGGGCTAACATACTCTTAATCCTTTGGGTAATACTCACGGCCTACTGGTAATTGATATCTTCAACTCCCTAGCCATACTGGTCTGAATACTGGGGTGAAGTCCCTCAATGAAGCGTCGAACCTTCTTTCTTATCGTGGAAACCAAGGCCGGTGCATGACGAGCCAAGTCACTGAAACGGACTGCATACTCTGACACAGTCATGGTACCCTAGCGTAACTGCTCAAACTCCGCACGCCAAGCATCTCTAAGGCTCTGAGGGACAAACCCAAGCAAAAACATCTCAGAAAAATGATCTCAAGTAAGTGAAGCTGCCTCCTCCGGACTACTCAACTCATAGGCACGCCACAACTGATAAGTCGCTCCCCTCAGCTGGAAAGCGGTGAAAGAAACCCCACACGTCTCCACAATACCCATAGTGTGGAGAATGCGATGACACTCCTCAAGAAAACCTAGAGCGTCATATGAATCTAGTCCGTTGAAGTCAGGTGGGTGGTACTTCTTGTACCTCTCAAGTCTGAGCTGCTCTGCCTCAGAAACAGCTACCCTGGTATCATGCTGAGCTAGAGCTTCTGGGGCATAGGAATATACTCTGGAACCTGCCCAATAAGGACTCTTTGCTTAGGAGTACGAGTTGCGGTATTTTTTGTCCCTCCCCCGGCCTGAGATGTGGCTGGAGCTATCGGGAGCAGTCCCGCTTGAGTCAGAGTGCTAAAGGTTCTCATGAACTGAGCCAAAGTCTCCTGGAGGGCTGGAGTAATCGTAGGGATCTCTTGTGCCCCACCAACTGTAGCTATTGGTGGCTCCTTTGTCGCTTCTCTCGCCGATGCTCGGGCTGCACGGCGTGCTCGTCCTCTACCCCTGCCCCTTCCTCTGGCGGCTATGGCTGGGGGTAGTGCCTGATCGTCAGTACGCCCAGTAAGGGTCCTCACCATTTGTGAGCAAAAGTAGAATAGAGTTTTAGAATTTTGATGGCAGTAACTAGCACGACAAGGAATTCCAAAGAATGTGATTGTTCTTAACAGTTACATAGCCTCCCGAAGATAGATACAGATGTCTCCACACCAATCCACGGGACTCTAATAAACCAGCTTGTGACTTGTGACTCCTATGAAACTAGACACTCTGATACCAACTTGTCACGACCCGATTAACCCTCCGAAAGACGGCACATAGTCTACGACTAGGTAAGCCTAAATTGCGGAAAATAAACGTAATAAAATTTAAAGACAGAAAGGAATATAAGTAGACATAACATAGCCGCTCGGCATGTACAATTATAACTCCCAAAACCCGGAATATGACATTAGTCACAAGCTCTATCTCAAAGTATCTTTATACAACGTAAGGGAAAAATACATGAAAAATCTATCTAAGTCTTGAACGGAAGGTGACTCGAAGGACTCTGCAGATGCGGCAAAATTACCTTTCGGTCTCCTCAAAGCAGCTATCCGGACACCTAGCCACGAAACGGAGTGCTGGTACCTGGATCTGCACACGAAAAACATGTGCATGAAAGGGCATGAGTACACCACAATTGGTACCCAGTAAGTGCCAAGCCTAACCCCAGTCAAGTAGTGACGAGGTCAGGTTAAGGCTCTACTGGATTTTCATAAGTAAAACAGTTTTGAAATAGTACAGAAGATATAAAAGCTAAGGTGAGCAGTAGAAGCAATAATCTGAAAGTAAAACAGCAACAGGTATCCCTTGGCTTAGCACAAAGTATCACATGGTGGATTCTCTCGGGATACGTCCCGTAGTTCCAAATGTAATGATGCAGTACAGGGGGAAAGCTCCCGGAATACGTCCGTAGTCCCAATTTAAATATGCAGTACATGGGGAAAGCTCCCGGAATACGTCTGTTGTCCCAATTTAAATATGCAATGCGAATGAATGCCAAATACGCTATATTTAAACAGCTCAGGAAAAGAGTTACAGAAAAGAACAAGATAAAGGCTTACTAACATGGTACACATTGTATCAAATAGAGAATTTAGGTAAACAGGTAGGCATGCTTCTTCCTAATCTAAACTACACATGTAGCACATTAAACAGTGAAATAGGATTAAAATGATTTTATGGCATAGATAGGAAAAATGGAATTAAGCAACAATGGCCCGCGTACGTACTCATCACCTCACGGCGCCCATAAAACAAATAGTATCAAAACAACCTAAGGGGAAGTCCCCAGCACAGAGTTAGGCAAGCACATACCTTCTTTTTTTTTTTTTTTTTTTNTGCATATGCCTTGCACTCGTAGCCCAAAACAGCAATTTTTACTCTTGCATTTGTAGCCCCTTTGATTTCCATGCCAACCATTTATGATTGGCCCATTTATCTTTTCTTCAACTCCCAGGCCCAATTCCTTTACTGCATAGCCAAGTAAATAACCTCTGATCTGGGCCAATTTTTGAGCCCAATTATTATAACACACAGCCCAAGCGAGAATCGCGTATGTCTGTAATAACACCTTACAGATATTCATTTCATTTCTCTCTTCACTCTCTCTCGTTTGCCCTAGCTCCTTCCTCTCGTTTGTCACGCCGGTCCAATCTCCATGCCTCCAAGCTGGTAAGTCCCTCCATCTGAGCTCATTTGTTTCCTTTTTGTTTTGATTTAGCTTTTTCATTACTGATTTTTCTTGTATTAGCTTCCTCTTCTTGCTTTGTTGTTCTTCCATGGTGATTCGCAGCAAACAAGTTGGTAAGTCCTAACTCTGAGCTCATCCCTTCCATTTCTGTCGTTTATTTTCCTTTTCTTCACTGATTTGTTCCTCGATTCCAGCTCATGTGAGAAAATCCTATGGTTCAGATCTTTGACAGCCCTAACAGTTCTCAATCGATGCACTTAAGCTGGTGAGTTCGTCAATCTGATCTTATAGCTTTCATTTTTGTTGTATCTTAGCTTTTTCCATTTACTCACATCTTTTATTTTTCCTATTTCTGCACTCACTTGCCCTAGCTGACTCCCGTCGATGGAAGTCCTGCTGCAACCTGCATTGTGATTTAGCATATGTGGCTTCCAGGCAGCAGGTACTGTTTTTCCTCTCAAAATTATGTTTTTTCCTTTTCCCTTGATTGTAGTCCATTGTTTGATTCCTGTTTGTGTTCTTCTCCCAAATGCATGCCATTTTTTTCCCCCTATGAACTGATCCTTTCCCAAGTTTACGCATTTCTGTATTCATCTATTTGTTTCTGCAATTCCAGCTTGATGTAGGCCTTCTTTGTTTTAGCTTTTTCACTTGAGTGTTGTATGTTGTTTGATTCCTATTTGTGCTCTCCTTCTTTTTGCATGTCCCTTTTTATGGAGACAAATTATGTTTTCTGAAATACCTGCAAAAGAGAAACCATTGTTAGTATAAAAAGGAACCTCCATGTACTCCTCAGTATTGATTTGTACATGAAGGTCCTGTTTTTGTGTGCTACATTTATTTCTCATTTCTCCTTCCAGTTTTTCTCATCTCTTTGTTATTTCTTGTTTCCTTGCTTGCATGCTTATTTTCTCCATTTGCTCTCCTGCCTATTTCTGTTAGACTTTCTAGGCAATGTCTCCTATTTTTTAATTGTTTTCTTGCTCCTGTCTTGCATCCCTTCCTTCGACCATCTGAATGTCCTGCATATGCACTTATTGTATTGTGTTGTAGTTTCTCCTGTTTAGTTACTGCCTGTGCACCTGCCTGGATCCTTGTATGCCCCTCTTGCTCCTTGTTTCCTTTCCTGTGCACCTTCAATTCCTCCTTTTTAGGCTCTCCTGATTTCATTCCTGTCTTGTATCTGTTTGTAGTGTATTATAATTCTCTCCCACCTCCAACTATGTAGCCCACTTCTATTAAACTTTCTGGGCCTTTTCCTTCTATCTTCTCATCTCTATTGTTGCTGCTTTTCATCTGCATCTTCTTGCTCCCAACTGTTGTTTTTATCTCCCTGACTTGCTGCCCATTTCTATTAGACATTCTGGGCAGCTTGTTAAGTATCTTCCAATCTTTCCTGCTTTGTTTCCCAAATGCAACTGCTCTACATTCTCCATATCTTCTTGGATTTCCTGCTTTTATGAACTGCTGATCTATGTAGCTGAATCTGAACAACTTTGGTGTGAGCCAAAATTTTGGTTCAATCTGTTTTGTCCAGTTTCTTTTGTTTTTGATCAGCAGTCTATTCCCCTTATCATACCTAATTTGATTAGACTTTCTGAGCACTTTAAGGTTGTGTACCATCATCTTTTTAGTTCTCCATGCTGTTAAGTAGTTGTCTAAACCCTTAGTCCCTCCCTTGGAATGAATGCCAAGCATTAATACCACCAATAGGAGCTTCTTTAGGTCAGGCAACCACTTAAGATTGTTTCCTGCAAAAAAGACAAACATGTTAGTGAACAATTGTGTTACCAATCTCTCCCCTTTACAAGTTTGAGCATGATAATAGGTATCCATATGCTTCTCCTCATTTGTGTCATCAGTTTCTGGCCACTTTTACTCTCAAATATGGGCATTGTGATTTGTCATCATTTAGTATCCTCCTCCCTACTGTATCCAACTCCCAAAATTCATGACATTCTATGTTTCCTTGGTCTAGAGCAAGCACATACCTTGATTTTGCTACTCAACCCAAAACCGCGCTCTTGCCACGAGTACTCGACTCTGAATGGCTCAAATCTATTCAATTCAATTTCATAATGTAAATATCACTTTAAGGAATCAATATAGTTAATTAGTTCGAAGCTAATACGCGGAATTACGAAAATTTCCCAAAACGTTGCTCGGGCCCACGTCTCGGAAAAGAGTGAAAGTTACAGTTTTATAACACCCATTCACTCACGAACTCACTTGAACAAGAATTATCAAAATCCGACGTCAAAATCTCCTAAAATCCTTAGATTTCTAGTTGGGGAACTTCCTCCAATTTTCATGATTTTTCACCCAATTTCATTGATTAGATTGAAGAAATTGTTATGGTTTAATGATATACTAGTGAATTATGGTTAGAAATCGTTACCTATGTAACTTCTCCTCAAAACCCACTGAAAATCTCCAAATCCCGAACTCCAAATCGTTTTAGAAAATATGAATTTCAAACCCTTGGATTTTTGTATAAACAACCCAAGAATTCCGCGCCTGCGACTCTAGGTCCGCACCTGCGACTATAGGTCCGCACCTGGGGAAAATCCATCGCATGTGCGAAAAGTCACTAAATCAGCTGGGGTCGCACCTGCGGTTGTTGGGCTGCACCTGCGGAAACCCACCCACATCTGCGTTCCGCGCCTGCGAGCCTCCCTCCGCACATGCGTGTCCGCACCTGCTTCTCCCCATCCGCAGGTGCGAGACACCAGAAACAACAAAGCTTCAGCTGGTTTTTTAAGTTCAAAATCACCTGTTGAGCATCTGAAACATCCCCGAGGCCACCGGGACCTCAAACAAGCTTATCAACCAGTCCTAATACCTTATCCAAACTTAGTCGAGCCTTCAAAACATATCACATAACATCCAAATCACCAATTATGCATGGATTCAAGCGTAAGAACTTATGAAATTTCTAAAATCCAAAATCGATGCCGGAACACATCAAATCTAGTACGAATGACCTCAAATTTTACACACAGGTCATAAATGACACTACAGACCTGCTGCCACTTCCAGAATCCCATTCCGAGCCCGATATCAAAATTTCACCTATCAGCCGAAATCGCCGAAATTCTAACTTTCCCAATTCAAGCCTAAATCTACTACAGACCTCGAAAGCACATTTTGAACACGCTACTAACCAACTAAATCACCCCACGGAGCTAACGGAGTCGACATAATTCCATTCCGGACCCGTCTGCACACAGTTCCAACTATGGACCGATTTCTAAAGCTTAAACTCACATATAAGGACTATGTGTCTAAAAACTCTCCGAAATTTACAACTAAACTCTCCGAAAAGTCTCAAAAGCATAAATAGACATGGAAAAAGAAGTTATTAGGGGATCGGGGCACTAACTCTCCTATATTCCTGAAATTAAGCATATTTTATCAATTTTCAGGAACACAATCAAGCGCTTTTGGACTAAAACGAAAGTTAAAAGGCGTTAATAAGTAGTCAAAATTCCCACTTATCATGCATCATATATTTTTTTATTTTAGATTATTACTCGCATGTTGTGTAGATTCTTTTATTGATTTATTATAAAGAAGTAGTGCAAAATGTGAAGAATTTCTTTGATATGATAGACATATAATTGAATAAGCGAGTTAAAACCTTCAGGATCAATAATGGAACAGAGTTTACATGTATGAGAAATTATTGTCTTGAATGTGGGATTGCTTTTCAAACTTCGTGTAAAGGAACACCCCAAAGGAATGGGAGAGTGGAAAGAAAGAATGTCATATCTTGAATGTAGGCGGGGCCTTGCACTTTCAAGGTAACTTGCCAATTGATTTTTTTTGGGGTATGTGTTTTGACGGCTTGTCACTTGATGAATCGAACTCCATATTAAATCTTGCATGGAAACACAACTTATAAATTATCATATGGTCGAGTACCTGATAATGGACATCTTCGAGTATTTGGCTCGCTATATTATGCTCAAATCTTAGGGAGGAAGGGTAAAAATTTTCGAGTAGAAGCCCGCATGTGTATCTTCGTGGGATATCCTTATGGAATGAAGAGTTGGAAGGTGTATGATTTTGAGTTGGAAGGTGTATGATTTTTAGAAGAAAATATTAGCTTTGAGGATAAATTCTGTTTCACTTCATCAACATATAACACTAGAAGAGACAAAAACAATTAAATGCATATGGAGGAACTAGGATAGGATAAGGAGTCTGAAGCGAGGGGCAGTGAATCAATCTAAGCTCGTAAAGATGATCTTTACACGGAGGATCAACACGAAGCCCTGATAGAGGAAGATGTTCACCAGGAGATGTGTCACGATCTAAAACCACTAATTGATTATGTTGGTTCCTAACTCACTTGCTAAATAAGCCAAACATAATAAAAGCGGAACAAGATATCATAAATACTAAAAACAGTATAAGTCTAAAGCCAATAATTTGTAATAACTGTGTCGATACATAATAATCTCATAGAACTGGTAATATAGAGTCGTGAGCTCTAAAACGAAAGTACAAATCTGAAAAACAAGGTAAAATACTGTCTGAATGAAAATAATATTAACAAAATGAAAAGAGACTCCAAAACTACGATCGATGTGCAGCTCTACCTCGTCTCTCGAAGATAAACTCCACAATAAGTCACAGCTACTGATGGCTTAGTCCAACACTTGGATCTGCACAAATAAGTGCAAAATGTAGTATGAGTACAATCGACCCCATTTACTCATCAAGTATCACGACTAACCTTGGTGAGGTAATAGAAGCAATAATTATCAATGATACTCTCTAGTAACCTGCTCATCTCCTAAATCACACAAGTACACATCAATAATAGGATCAAGTCATGAATCACGGATAAAGCCACCTTGATGAAAAAGATAAAGTAACATACTCTACTCAGTTAACAATCCAGCATAAAAACGAAGATATGCAACACAAAGCAAGTACACATTCTTGATCTAGGATATGAAGAAGATATGCAAATAAAATATGTAAACAACTAGAAATTTCAACTAAAGATGAAATATAATAACCAAATCAAACACTAGTCAGATTTCCTCATACCACGTGTACATCATCAGAGAAACATGAGAGGGTGACCCTAGGGGGTGGATCCATATCCACACGCTACACGAAAAACTCATGTACTGCATCGACAACTCACGTGCTAAATATCTCAACCGCATGGACAACTCACATGCCAATAATAACAGTATCACAAACTCGTATGGACAACTCACATGCTATCATATCTGAACCACACGGACAACTCGTATGCTAATAATCACAACTGCATGGACAACTTACGTGCCAATAATCACAACCGCACGGACAACTCACGTACCAATAATCACAACTGCACTAACAACACACGTGTTACCAGTCCAATTCATGCCACACATAAAGCAGATATACAAGTTTACATGTACATGATCAATGGATATCAAATTTCATACTTACAGATTGGTATACGTGACATGCTAAAGTGTATGCATGTGCATAATGGGCTACTATACCCCCAAAGCAGGCAATTTCATCACGGAAGTACAATTATTAGGTTCAGTCAAGAGATTAACATATATGTAACCTCTAACATGGTTCAAAAAGCTCACAAAGGGTTAAAAACACAACAAATATCACAACATGAAGCTTAGCAATCAATTCAAGGCATACCATAGCCTAAGCACTACCCCGAGAATGAATCATGCCTCGGTGCACGTGCATGGGCTTAACCCCTCACATGTGTGCCACCTATAGCATGTAACCATCACAAATAATCCAAGAAACTAGTGCCTCAACCAAGTTTAGGTAACATACTTACCTCAAGCAAGCTATATCAGTACTCGGTAAAGCCTTTCCCCCGTGAATCAACCTTTGGACGACGCGAATCAAGTAAAAATAACTTAATAATATCAATAAAATCCATAGAAAATAACCTCAAACAATAATTCTATGATCTTGAATCAATTATGGGAGTGAACTGGGAACACAAAGCGCCAGGGGTGGCATCCGAAACCCAGAAATTTGTCCTATAAGTGCAAGGTCGGGGAGAGAGAGTAATTTGAGCTTTTGGGGTTAGGGTTCTTGAGGTCAAAAAGCGATTTTAAGCTCAAATCAAGTTCAACCAACTAAGGTAAGTTGTTAATGATATTTTAGATTGATTATTACGCAATATACATGAGTTCTAATATCATTCTTACATACAAATATTAGATTTCATGATCAAATACTCAAAAACACAAATGTCACGACCCAAATCCCTACTCAGGTCGCGATGGCGCCCAACACCGTAGTCAGGCAAGCCAACATAAATCTACTAGTGAATTTCTTTAAATTTACCAAATCGTTTTCCATCATTCACTTAATTTAAATTTAAGCCATTAGGTAAATGAATAACTTAGGTAATCTCAAGAAGAAACAGCCACAAAAGTCATAATTCAATATTTACATCCCAAAAATAATGTCTACTAATGTGTGTGTCAGGAACTAGTGTCACAAGTCTACAGGCATACTAGTAGAGTAAAAACAAAAGAAGTAATAGACTGTCGTACTATCTGAAAAGGAATAGACAGTATAACAAAAGAAGACTCCATAGTGCTGCTGGGTGTCGTCAAGAGGAGTAGCTCACTGTGAAGTCTGGACCAGGTATATATCAGGGACGAACTCCGGACCGATACCCAGATGCACCTGCCTCAGAAATTGTACAATTAAGTACAGAAGCATAGCATGAGTACATAAACAATATGTACCTAGTAAGTATCTAGTCTAATCTCGAAGAAGTAGTGACAAGAGGTCGACGTGACACTTCCTATGGTCAAATAATATGTTTTAAATATAAGGCTAAGCAGGAATGGCAATCATGAATAATAATAAAGATAGGAACGTCAAATA
This sequence comes from Nicotiana undulata, assembly GCA_005239495.1. Lineage (NCBI taxonomy): Eukaryota > Viridiplantae > Streptophyta > Magnoliopsida > Solanales > Solanaceae > Nicotiana > Nicotiana undulata. The sequence goes on along the minus strand of ML292785.1, from coordinate 28,701 downwards.
TCCTTTACAAAAACCTTTACGTGTCAAGTTCTCTAGCATACAAATTACCTAGTTTTCCTTTTTCATGATATTCAGCAGATACATAATCACATAACACCCAAACAACTAACAAACACATAACATGCCGCGAACTTACGGCTGATACGACGTGAAAATAAATGTGCACTGCCGAAGGGTCGAACGGCTCGAACCATAGATGCATCTATTACACCGCTCACGAATCGAACATGCAACGCGGTTGACACAATAGTAGGGCCACCCCGCTCGCAAATCATACATGCGACGCAGGTACCCGTATATATACACATTATTAACAGGAAATCAGGAAAATTCAGCAGGGAATATACTTACAGAAAAGGATTTAATAATATAAATTTCAGAATGTAACCTCCTAGATGTTCACTTAATAATTCAAGGATATTAGGCAACCTAAATTAACATTTAAGATAATAGATACGGCACATAAAGCTTGCTTGTGAATCCTAAACTCCCTGACATAACATAATAATAGCTACGCACGGACTCTCGTCACTTCGTGCATGCGTAGCCCCCACAAATAAAGACATGCAATTATTTATATTCACCTATGGGGACAATTCCCTCTTACAAGGTTATAAAGGAGACTTACCTCGTGTCAAGCCTACTTTCCGGGTCAAGAACGCATCAAAAACTCCAATTTCGTCGCCCAAGGACTCGAAACTAGCCAAATATTGCCTAAATAAATCAATCTATACTCAAAAGTATGAAATTCCCCTATTTAATTGATTATTTCAACCTAATTTGCAAAATCCCAAAATACACTCCCGGGCTTACATGTTCGGATTCCGGAAATATTCAAGGAAAACAATCACCCATAGCCTAAGGATCAATATTATATAGTTTTTGCATGATTTCATAGCTAATTCCTTGGTAATTTCTGTTTTTTATCAAAAACCTATGTTTTACTATAATCCCATGGTTTCTACTAATTTAATGTGTTAATCTACCTAAGGATTCAAGTATTTAGCTCATTTTATGGTAGGAATTACTTACCTTACAATTGCTAGGTCGAATCTCTTCTTTGCAAGCTCTCAAAATTGTCCAAAGTGAAGACAATGGCTCAAAAAGAGACTATGTCTCGATTTTGATGTTACTGCTCAGCTGCCCCCTTCTACGCGAACGCGGCTGGGGAAGTGCGTTCGCGAAGGCCTAATGGCCAGTCCCCCTGAGGGCCCTTCTATGCGAACGCGAGTGGGGTCACGCGAACGCGGAGGCTAGCTTGGCTAGACCTACGCGAACGCGGTTGGAAAGGTGCCAGTGCGGAGAGCAAAGTTTTAGCCGGCCATTAACTTACCCTATGCGAACGCGGCGTGCCTATGCGAACGCATAGGGTAATTTCACCCCTGCCCAACTCCTTCTATGTGAACGCGTGAGCACACCCGCGAACGCATAGAAGGAAACTAGACTGAGAAAATTTGGTGTTTGGCATTAAGCTCCGAGGGGTCCGAAACTCACCCGAGCCCCCTGAGACCCCGTCCAAAGGCACTGACAAGTTTGTATTCATGATACGGACTCGCTCGAATTCTCGGAACGCAAAAAACAACAACGAAACTAAGAATTCGACCCCAAAACCAAATTGAATCAAACATTGAACTTCAAGTTCTAGAATTCGCTTTCAACACGCCGAACCTACCTATACTACTCGGAATGACACCACATTTTACGAGCAAGTCATAAATGACATAACAGAACAATTTCCCAGTCTCGGAATTCCGTTTGGACCTTGATAACACAAAAACACGTTCCAAACCTCAATTTGAACTTAAGGCAATTCTTATTTCACTATTTGGCGCCGAAACGCTCTCGGATCATCCAAAACCCATTACGAACACATGCCCAAGTCTGAAATCATCATATGAACCGATTGGAACCTTCGAATCTCGATTCCGAGGTCATTTACCAAAAATGTTGACCGAAGTAAAACTTGGCCAACTTTAAGGAACTAAGTGTTCCTATACCACTCCAAACTCCTCCAAACCTCGAACCACCCATTTCTGCAAGTCATAAATCAGTAAAAGCAACTACGGGAAGTCTCATTTAGGGGAACGGGGTCCTAGAACACAAAACGACTGGTCGAGTCGTTACATTCTCCACCTCTTAAACAAATGTTCGTCCTCGAACGGGTCTAGAATCATGCCTGGAGTGCTGAATAAGTGTGGATATTTGCTACGCATGCCCTTCTAGGACTCCCAGGTCGCCTCCTCGACTGGTTGGCCCCTCCACCGGTCCTTCATGGAAGAAACTCTCTTGGACCTCAACTAGCGATCCTGCCTGTCAATAATAGCAACCGGCTCCTACTCGTAACCCAACCTTTCATCTAGCTGAATGGTGCTAAAATCTACCATGTGAGAGAAGTTGGCGTGGTACCTCTAAAGCATAGACATATGTAAAACATGATAAACTCCTGATAAACTGGGAGGTAAAGCGAGCTCATAAGCAACCTCCCCAACCTGCCTCAACACCTCAAATGGGCCTATAAACCTTGGGCTCAGCTTGTCCTTCTTCCCGAACCTCATAATACCCTTCATCGGCGAGACTTTCAACAAAACCTTCTCGCCCTCCATAAATGATACATCACACGCCTTCTAATTCGCATAACTCTTCTGTCTGGACTGTGCTGTGTGAAGACTCTCCTGAATCAACTTTACTTTCTCCAAAGCATCCTTCACCAGATCGGTACCATATAACATAGCCTCGCCAAACTCAAACCACCCGATGGGAGAACAACATCGCCGGCCATACAAAGCCTCAAATGGAGCCATGTCAATGTTGGACTGATAACTGTTATTATAAGAAAACTCAGTCAAAGGAAAGAACTGGTCCCACTGCTCTCCAGAAGTTTTAGGTGAACTGAGGACCTCGATATGATATTATGGACACAGGCACACCGTGCAACTGAACTATCTCCCAAATGTAGATCTGGGCCAACCTCTCAGAAGTATAAGTAGTAGCTACTGGAATGAAATGTGCCGACTTGGTCAACCTTTCCACAATGACCCAAACCGCATCACCCTGTCGTTAAGTCTGAGGCAATCCAACTACGAAGTCCATAGTGATGTGCTCCCATTTCCACTTAGGTATAGGCATCTACTGGAGTAGGCCTCCTAGCCTCTGGTTCTCATACTTAACCTGCTGGCAATTCAAACATCTAGCCACATACTCCACTATATATTTTTTCATCCGCCTCCACCAGAAATGTTGCCTCAAGTCACGATACATCTTTGTAGCACCAGGATGGATAGAATATCGTGAACTATGAGCCTGATCTTGAATCCTCTCCCTCAGGCCATCAACATTAGGGACACATAAGTGACCCTGAAGTCTACGAACAACATCCTCACTGATAGAAAACTCCTTGGCACCACCCTGCGACACTGTCTCCTGAAGAGCTACCAAGTGCAGGTCATCGAACTGCCGAGCTTTGATCTCCCCCAATAATGAAGACTGAGCAAACACACATGCAAGAACTCGACTGGGCTCTGAAAGGTCCAATCTTACCAAGCGATTAGCCATGGACTGAATGTCCAAATCTAGAGGTCTTTCCTCCGCCGAAATGTAAGCCAAGCTACCCATACTCTTCGCCTTTCTGCTTAAGGAATCTGCAACAACATTCGCCTTGCCCGAATGATAAAGAATGGTGATGTCATAATCCTTCAGAAACTCAAGCCTCCTGCGCTGCCTCAATTTAAGATCCCTCTGCTTAAACAAGTGTTGCAAGCTGCGGTGGTCCGTATAAACCTCACAATGCACCCCATACAAGTAGTGCCTACAAATCTTAAGAGCATGAACAATTTCCGGCGCACAGGGTAATTCTTCTCATGAACCTTCAGCTGCCATGAAGAATATGCAATAACTCGCCCCTCTTGCATCAACACACATCCCAAACCAACGCTTGAAGCGTCACAATATACTATATACATCCTAGAACCGGAAGGCAACACAAGAATCGGTGTTGATGTCAATGTTGTCTTGAACTTCTGCAAGCTCGCCTCACACTCGTCGGACCATCAGAATGGGAAATTCTTCTGGGACAATCTAGTCAGAGGAGCTGCAATGGATGAAAAACCCTCCACAAATCGGCGATAATAGCCTGCCAGACCCAAGAAGCTCCTGATCTCTGTAGCTGAAGTAGGGCGTGGCCAACTCTGAACTGCCTCAATCTTCTTAGGATCCACCTTGATACCCTCTCTAGATACCACATGTCCAAACAATGCCACAAAATCCAACCAAAACTCACACTTGGAGAACTTAGCGTACAACTTTTATTCTCGCACGGTCTGGAGCGCAACTCTCAAATGCCGCCCGTGCTCTCCTAGGCTACGTGAGTAGAATGTCTTCAATAAAGACAATGACAAAAGAATCAATATAAGGCCTGAACACCTTGTTCATCATATCCATAAATGTTGCTCGGGCATTAGTCAAGCCAAAGGACATCACCAGGAACTCATAATGACCATATCTCGTACGAAAGGCAGTCTTCGGAACATCCGAGTCTCGAATCTTTAACTGATGATACCCCGATCTCAAGTCAATCTTAGAAAACACCCGAGCACCTTGCAACTGGTCAAACAAATCATCGATACGCGGCAATGGGTACTTGTTCTTGATTATGACCTTGTTCAACTGGCGGTAGTCAATACACATCTGCATAGTCCCATCCTTCTTCTTCACAAATAACACTGGAGCACCCCAAGGTGAAACACTCGGTCTGATAAACCCCTTAGCCAACAACTCCTCAACTTCCCAAGTGCCAATCCATGCCCAGGATGACCTCAAAATCAATCATATCAAGCAACAAGAGGTCCGTTCTGGTCTCAAATCCATATAGTGTAACCACAAAGGACCGATAAATCCGGTCCACGACCACAGAATCGCCCACAGTAGTGGACACATAAACAGGAGTACCCAAAGACTCACGAGCAATATCCGGGAAATGAGCAAACATGACTGATACATATGAATAAGTGGATCACGAATAAAATAATATTGATGCATCCCTACCGCATACTGAAATAATACCTGTGATCACGGCATCTGAGGCCACTGCATCTGATGTGGCCAGAATAGCAAAGAATCTGGGTAGAGCGTCGGATAACTGACCTCCTCCTGAATGGACCGGAGTTGGTTGGGCTCCCCCTGCCTAGCCTCCACCCCTAGGACGACCTCTACCACTTTTTCCTCCACCTCTGGGTGGCCGGACCGCCGGTGCTGAACTCATAGGCTGGTAACTATGTTGCACTGCCTTGCCCCGAAGCCTGGGACAAGTCCTCTTAATATGGCCTGGATCCCCGCACTCATAACAACCTCTCGGTACCATGGCTTGCTGCCCTGAAGGACTCTAAATAGCTGGAGGACAGTATGAACTCTCTTTCATAGCACTGAAATAAGGACTGGAGGACCCCTGATGACCAGAATACCCGCTGGAGGAACCTTGAATGGCTGATGGGCGATAAGAAATCTCCGGCATAGCGTTGAAATAAGGCCTTGTCAGAGCACCTCGAGGAGGTGGTGGGGGTGCTGAATATGAGGGCCTACTAGGTTGGCCCCTACCGTACCGACCTCTTCCCCTGACTTGAGCACCTCTGAAATCCCCATAAAATCTAACTCTCTTATCCTGTTGCCCCTGCTCTCTGCCCCTCGATCGATAACCCTCAATCATGCGAGCAATCTCTACCACAAGCTGATAAGGAGTCTCCATCTCCACCTCTTGGGCCATGTTGGCCCTAATACCTCAGTGTAACCCGGATACAAATCTCCGCACTCTAGGAAGTATCATGAGTGCATGACGATACAGCTCGGAAAACCTAGCCTCGTAGTCGCTCACTGACATCTGACCCTGCTCCAGCTGCTCAAAATGATACCGCATCTCTTCCCTCTCAAGATATCTGTCCAGGAATAACTGAGTGAACTGCTCCCAACTGAGGGGAGGAGAATCTGCCGGTCTGCCAAGAATATAGGACTGCCACCATCTGCGGCCCTGCCCTCTAGCTGGAAAGTAGTGAAGTCAACTCCATGGGACTCTAGAATTCACATGTTGTGCAGTTTGTCCCTACACCTATCAATAAAGTCTTGGGCATCCTCATGACGCTCACCTCCAAATACAGGAGGGTGCAGTCTGGTCCCTCTCTCTAATAACTTTTGCAGATCGCCATCTGCAGCTGGTCTGGGCTCAGGTGCTGCTGCTACTACTGGCTGAACCCCGCCCATGGGCAGTGCACCCGGGGTCTAATAGACTGTTGTTGCATGTCCTGCGGCCTAGGTAGTAGGGGTCTGTGCTCCCCATCCCGCTTGAGATGTGGCCGGATCCCCTGGAAATAAACTAGCCTGAGTCATGGTGTCCATGAACCGTACCATACGGCCCATGACCTCCAAAAATCCCGGCGTCGTCATGAAGTCCAACCGGGCAGGATCTGTTGCGGGCGCCTCGCCCTGCTCCTCAGTGATGGGATCCTCTTCTAGATCCACTGGCGGTGCAACTGGAACAGCTCTAGGATGCCCTCGTCCCCTACCTTGGGCCGGTTCCCTCCCCCGACCTCTGCCACGGCCTCTAACGACGGGGGTAACGGCCCCTCCCTGGTCCTGAACATCGGTTGCGCGCGTCCTCACCATCTATGAGAGAATAGAAGAGTGAGATTTAGTGTACCATCAACTACATGATAGAAGATGAATAAAAAGAGATTTCCTAACACCCTATAGCCTCCTAAAGATAAATACAGACGTCTCTGTACCGATCCGCAAGACTCTATTGGGTTTGCCCGTAACTTGTGAGACCTACGTGAACCTAGAGCTCTGATATCATGTTTTCACGACCCAAATCCAGACTCAGGTCGCGATGGCGCCCAACACCGTAGTTAGGCAAGCCAACATAAATCTACTAGTGAATTTCTTTAAATTTACTAAAGTGTTTTCCATCATTTACTTAATTTAAATTTAAGATATTAGGTAAACTAATAACAGGTAATCTCAAGCAGAAATAGCCACAAAAGTCATAATTCAATATTTACATCCCAAAAATAATGTCTACTAACGTGTGTGCCAGGAACTAGTGTCACAAGTCTACATGCATACTAGAAGAGTAAAAACAAAAAAAGTAATATATTGTCCTACTATATGAAAAGGAATAGACAGAATAACAAAAGAAGACTCTATAGTGCTGCCGGGTGTCGTCAAGAGGAGCAGCCACCGTGAAGTATGGACCAAGTATATATCAGGGACGAACTACGAACTGATACCCAGATGCACCTGCCTCAGAACATGTACAATTAAGTACAGAAGCGTAGCATGAGTACATAAACAATATGTACCCAGTAAGTATCCAGTCTAATCTCGAAGAAGTAGTGACGGGAGGTCGACGTGACACTTACTAAGGTCAAATAATATGTTTTAAATATAAGTCTAAGCAGGAATGACAATCATGAAAAATAATAAACATAGGAACGTCAAATATCCTTTACAAATACCTTTACGTGTCAAGTCCTCCAGCATACAAATTACCTAGTTTTCCTTTTTCATGATATTCAGCAGATAAATAATCACAGAACACCCAAACAACTAACAAACATATAACATGTTGCGAACGTATGGCTGATACGACGCGAAAATAAATGTGCACTACCGAAGGGTCGAACGACTCGGACCATAGATGCATCTATTACACCGCTCACGAATCAAACATGCGACGCGGTTGACACATTAGTAGGGCTACCCCGCTTGCGAATCATACATGGGACACGGTTACCCGTATATATACACATAATTAACAGAAAATCAAGAAAATTCAGCAGGGAATATACATACAGAAAAGGATTTAATAATATAAATTTCAGAATGTAACCTCCTAGATGTTCACTTAATAATTCCAGGATATTAGGCAACCTAATTAAGATTATTGATACGGAACATAAAGCATGCTTGTGAATCCTAAACTCCCCGACATAACATAATAGTAGCTACGCACAGACTCTCGTCACTTCGTGCATGTGTAGCCCCCCAGAAATAAAGACATGCAATTATTTGTATTCACATATGGGGACAATTCCCTCTTATAAGGTTAGAAAGAAGACTTACCTCATGTCAAGCCTACTTTTCGGGTCAAGAACGTGCCCGAAACTCCAAATTCGTCGCCTAAGGACTCGAAACTAGCCAAATATTGTATAAATAAATCAATCTATACTCAAAAGTATGAAATTCCCCTATTTAATTGAATATTTCAACCTAAATTGCAAAATACACCCCTGGGCCCACATGCTCGGATTCCGGAAATTTTCAAGGAAAATAATCACCCATAGCCTAAGGATCAATATTATATTGTTTTTGCATGATTTCATAACTAATTCCTTGGTAATTTCTCATTTTTATCAAAAACCTAGGTTTTACTCTAATCTCATGATTTCTACTAATTTAATGTCTTAATATACCTAAGGATTCAAGTATTTAACTCATGTTATGGTAGGAATTACTTACCTTACAATTTCTAGTCGAATCTCTTCTTTGCAAGCTCTCAAAATCGTCCAAAGTGAAGAAAATGGCTCAAAAAGAGACTAAGTCTCGATTTTAATGTTACTGCCCAGCTGCCCCCTTCTATGCGAACGCGGCTGGGGCAGTGCATTCGCGAAGGCTTAATGGTCAGGCCCCCTGAGGTCCCTTCTATGCGAACACGGATGGGGTCACGCGAACGCGGAGACTAGCTGGGCTAGACCTACACGAACGCGGTTGGAAGGGTGCGAGTGCGGAGAGCAAAGTTTTAGCCGGTTACTGACTTATCCTATGCGAGAGCGGCGTGCCTATGCGAACGCATACGGTAATTTCACACCTGTCCAACTCCTTCTATGCGAACGCGTGAGCAAACCTGCGAACGCATAGAAGGAAACCAGACTGAGAAAATCTTGTGTTTGGCATTTAGCTCTGAGGGGTCCGAAACTCACCCTAGCCCTCCGGGACCCCGTCCAAAGGCACTGACAAGTTTGTATTCATGATTCGGACTCGCTCGAATTCTTGGAACGCGAAAAACAACAACGAAACTAAGAATGCGACCCCAAAACCAAATTGAATCAAACTTTGAACTTCAAGTTCTAGAATTCGCTTTCAACACGCCGAACCTACCTATATTACTTGGAATCACACCAAATTTTACGAGCAAGTCATAAATGACATAACGGTTTCCGTTTGGACCTCGATAACACAAAACACGTTCCAAACCTCAATTTGAACTTAAGGAAATTCATATTTCACTATTTGGCGCCGAAACGCTTCGGGGTCATCCAAAACTCGTTCCGAACACACGCCCAAGTCCGAAATCATCATACGAACCTACCAAAACCTTCGAATCTCGATTCCGAGGTCTTTTACCAAAAATATTGACCGAAGTCAAACTTGGCCTTTACGACCAACCTTAAGGAACTAAGTGTTCCTATACCACTCCAAACTCCTCCAAACCTCGAACCACCCATCCCCGCAAGTCATAAATCAGTAAAAGAAACTACGGGAAATCTCATTTAGAGGCACGGGGTCCTAGAACACAAAACGACCGATCGAATCGTGACAATAAAAATCAGAAAAGTTGTGATTTTTCAAGATTAATCTACTAAAATTCTTATGCTTCAAACTCATTTATTATGAGTAGGTAAAAGTATTTATAGCATTTTTTGCAAGTTTTAATGATTAATATACTGGATTATAAAACTCTAGTTCATGGCATGAACAATACTAGAAAATGAGAGAGAAGAAAAATAGTATTCTTGGAAATGAAATTAACGAATACAATGAACCTACATAATTATTTGTTAGCAAAAGTTGAAAGTAATCACCCTAATTGTATATTTTAAAATTGTTGATTAAGAAAGATGATGAATACTAACTTGGTGGCATTGGGCAATTGATGTAGTATCAGTAATGACTTCGAATAGGTATTAAATCATAAGAATGAAGCTGAATCGACTAGCATGTGAATCTATTCGGCGATTTGAGTTGTTGGAGGCTTGTAACTAACTTATGAGCCGTAAATGGATATATTTTGATGTAATTAGGATATCTAATTGTATATATCGACGTGTTGTTGATGTTTGAGAATTTTAATCAATATTGGAACAATGGAAGAGAATAGAAAGCTTGTGAATGTTAATAAAGTGAAAGTGATATAAGTTGATTAAAACTTACTCTTCTCGAGGGATTTTCTCTAAAGTTATGCTCCATTCTATATGAAATTGTTTGTAAATGTGCATCCATACATGTTGGGGCAAGCAATGAAGGATGTAACTAATTGTCCTAAATTGTGTTGCATAGAAAAGACTTTATTATTTTATAAAAGGAAAAAAAAGAATCTTGTTTCCAAGGACTTGATGTCAAATGACACTTGAGGCAAATATTATAAGTCTTATTAAAAATTTATATTGATGATAAAGAGATTAAATATTTGAGTTCTATTGTTATCTTCATTTTATAAAATGGGAAATATGATATTTTAAAATGTTTGCATTTTGACATAGCACTTGTTAAATCTGTAGGGACTTGAATCTCATTTTGTTAATTGCTTTAATTGAAATGAGAAAGAATTTCATTCAATTTTGTTCAAATGATTCGGATTGACTATAAATGTCATAATCTGGTAAAATAAATACTTTGAGTCTATTTTGCTATGAATCTTTTTTTGGAGTATCAAATATTGGGAGTTACTTGTGTTCACCGAGATTGGCTTCGGATATATTATGTTCGTCGTCATGAAACTACACGTGCCGGTGTAGGCGTACATGGCCACTTTGTGGTATAAACTACGACATAATACTCTCCCTCAAGAGACTACTATTTTGTGCTATTATTATCATGGCTGAGTTGATTGGTACGACACTACGATGAGACGACCCTAGCAATTAGGGTATATGATACTTGCCTCTAGTTACATAACCTAGTTGACCTTAACGATGATTGTCTTATGCCTAGGCCTAAGGAGCCGAAAGTGATTTTAATAACTTGATGAAATTGAAATAGTTTTGTATGATCTTTATTAAAAATCATGAATTGATATAAATATTTTAAAATTTTACACCATTTTCCAAGTATGTTCATATAAAATGACAAAGGGCATGAATTGATAAAATTGTTATTATTTTGTATCAGATGTTGGTTGCTTTATTTTTATCAAATCTTGTCCCAAGAACTTAAGTTAGAGAGAGCCTATGACACTTATTGAGCAACATTGTGGTGTACTCAGCCCCTAGAGGCCCCTCTTCAGGGTCCCGTTTTCTTTGCGTGTTTCAAGATAAGGATGACACGTGATGTGTGGACAACCTAGGATGGCTCTCTTTTCGAGGTATGATGAAGCACTAGTTTTATTTCATAGTATATCATGTTATTTTTTATTTCCTTTTGTTGTAATTATTCCAAAGGTTGGTTCTATTCTTTGGTATAGAAGCTCCATAAATAGTTGTGTTGGATTGTAAAAATAGGATTGTGAACGTCATGCATAAAGGAATAATTATTTAATCTGATTATATCATTTATATGAAAAGTTTCATGTATTATTTTAGAAATGAAAAAGTAACCGAAACAATACCTACGATCATGGCATCGGAAGCAACTACCTCTGGCCTGGCGGGAAATGAATAGCAACGGGCCTGTCCACCGCCTGCCTGACCTTCCCCTCTAAGGCGACCTCGACCTGACTCATCCCTACCCTTAGCTGGTTGTGCAGGTTGTCACGCCTCCTTTTTCACTACCCTGGTAAGGGTGGATAAGGGAGTTTATCCAATTAAAGTGACAATAATCGAAATGGGATTATTTTTTATTTTTTTTTTTAGAGTCGCCACTTGGGATAAGTATTAGGGTGTCCCAAGTCACCAGTTTATTTAAATCCCAAATCGAGAAAAATTGACTCTGTTTTAAAGTCTGCGAACCAGAAGACCGGGTAAGAAATTCTGTTAACCCAGGAGGTGTTAGGCACTCTCGAGTTCCGTGGTTTTAGCACGGTCGCTCAACTATTAATAATTGGCCTAATTATCTAATTAATTAAGTGTTTTAAAACCTTTTGTGCATTATTACTTTTGTACCGCTTTTAATTATTTATGGAATTATTTTGGAACAAGTCACGATATCGTACACTTGTCGTTCGGTACACGTTGCAAACCGCGCCACATGAAATGCATCCACGATTTACGACATGTTTATTTTAATACTATCCGATGTTATGGTCGGGTCACATGAAATGCACGCCCGAATTCGAATTTACGATTTTGTACACATTGCGAATCGCGTCACGTGAAACGCACACGTGATTTACAACATGTTAATTGTTTATTATTGGCGCTTAAATCATGTCACGCGTACGTGTACACAATTTGTGACACTAAATTTATTTGAGAAAAGTTTGACCGAAGTTGTGCATACGCATACTTCAACTTAATTTTGAAAATTGTAATTATGTCACGCGAACATGTAAATTAGAAAAAATAACTTCATCAAAATCGAAAGTCTTCAGCACCCTAATGATCACAATTGTTTGTTACTCAAAAATTCAAGTAATCGATTGATTATTTCTACATGGGTTTCATCTGAATAAACATTAGCTAGTTTCAGCAAGAAGCAATATTAATGGATCAACAGATTAAAAGGAATCGAACTTGATTAACCTCATTTACTGTTTTATTCAACATTCAACTATATGAACTTAATAACAACTCAACATTGATTATACAAATTAAGTACGTACGAAAATTCAACATTAACTACACAAACTTAACAACCAAAACTCAACACTGCCCACCCATTAACACCAGACGGCTAATCCAAGTAACGAAATACGAACCATTGAATCAGTGATATGCAAATTAGAACCATTAAATTAAAAAGCATAGAATATCAAAATTAACAGTGTCGAAACAGTGTTGAAATAACAACGCTTGAGAACATAGAACATGCAATAATAGTGACAGGGTGTTGAAACAACAAAAAACAGGCAACATGAGAAGGAAATACATATGGAATGAGAAAATCTGACCAAGAACGGGGGCTGTGCCGGCGACCTCGAGTGACAGAATTTTGATGACGTTTTTATGGTGTTTACCACCTGATTTTTGAAGTGGAAATATAGCTCTGTTCCGCTAGAGTTGAAGGGTCGTTTTGAGCTGCTTGTTTAGCTGAAATTTGGACTGGTTTGAGGAGTTTTCAGGATGACTTTTCAGCTGTTTGTTGGAGGAAAAGGAGCTGGTATTCATGGCTGGTTGAAGACGGTAGTAGGGGTTAGGTTTTTGGAGTGGAGATCCGGCGGCGGCAACAAGTTTTTGGCCGCTGTTTTTCTTCTTCTTCAAAGTGAAGGAAAATGGCCGACTTTTTGGAGTCCTGCGGTTGGTTTTTGGGTGATTTTGAGCAGCTTTAATGGCTGCTATGGGGTGGATTTGAGCTGAAGTTTCAGGTTATTTCAAGGCTTTATTCAGCTAGTTTTTATGGTGTTTGAAGGCTGATTTCGGGCTGCTTGGCGAAGGTTTTAGGGGTTGCGTTCATGGTGCTTTTTTTTAGGAAGAAACTCAGCAGCTGCTGCGCAGCTTTTTCTTCATTTTTTGTTACTCTCCGTCTCATTTTTATTTTTAGGTCCATCTCTATTCTAATTAGGTCTCTATTATATAGAAGATGGAATTAGGGTTGTAATGTCGGAAATTTGGTTGGGCCTAGAATTTTGGGCTTTGAAATTAGACCAATTTGAAACAAAAGCATATTTTATCTTTCAAAAATAGTCATCTTACTACTAATTGAATTTATTTTGCAGAAAGACTAATTAACATTTTAACTAATTGATTAATGCTAATGAATTTTTTTGTGATTTTTATATATTAATCTATCAATTAAAAGTAATTATTTTCCAAAATTCAAATTAAACCTACAACAACATGTAATGAAAAATGTGACAATTTTTTTATGATTTTTCTATAATTTTAAAATATTAAACCTACATGAAATGCAACTAAATAAAGAAAAACTCCTAAAATTTATTAATTGTTTTTTGATTGGTTTTAGGAGTAATTTCCATGCGGGGCAAAAATTGAGTGTTCACAGCTGCCCCTCTTTGCTTGAGAACATGAAGGGTTTTCGGGCAAAGATAAAGTGAGCAACCACGAGCAATTTTTGCCCGTTTGGTACTCCATTTCGAAGCATTTTGAAAAAGGTTTGACCGAACTTTGCTTCGGAGGTTGCCTACATATCCTTGGCTATAAAGGAATCAGGTTAGTGTAGTTCTGGGAGTTTTGAAGTGATGAGTTCGAGAGTCGAGCGAGATTCCGTCCGAGGCTCCGGTTCATGGTCCTGCTATTACATCAAAATCCAAATGAAAAAGACTAACTAAGCCTATCAGCTACGAGTTACAAGATTCCTATCTACGGGTCTTCTGAAGCTTGATCTTGAGTCTTGGGTGCTTCTTTATACAGACTCCGATCTGAATCTTGATGCTTGTTTGTTGTACGTATTGGTTAAATCTTCTTCAGCTTTTCGGATCAAGGCAGGATATACAGAACGAATACAAATCTCGTCCTGAATAGTCCACGTCTTTCCCGCTTCCGCACTTTGGGGTTCAACTCTTTTCTTTTTTCTTCTTTTCTTTTATTCTGAATTGAGATGTCTTCTTTTGGTCGTCTCGAATTCATTGTCCTAAAAATGCAATTTGCACAAAATCAAAAAGCAAACGAACAAAATTTTCTGCCCCAGTTTTCACTAGGAAAATTTCGTGAGTTATTGTAAGAAAATCTATACTACTTTATTATTGAAAGGGGTGAAAGTCAGGTACAGTGCACTCAAAGTTATTGTAGACTAGGGAGTGGGTACCCTATGCCCAAAGGTAAAATCAACTAGGGGTTGGAGACCCTGTATTGGAAGAGAATTGACAGGTTATGTTGTCGTCAAGAAAAGATCACCGGGTTATACCGGTGTCTGGAAATGAGATTCATCGGGTTATGCTGGCATCAACTAGGGAACGGAGACCCTATGTTGGCATCGATTTATGTCGGCATCAACTTATGCTGGCATCAACTAGGGAGTGGAGTCCATATGTTGGAAAATCATCAACTAGCTATTGGAGACCCTATGCTGGAAAATCATCAACTAGGGAGCATATACCCTATGTTGGCATCAACTAGGGAATGTATACCCTATGTTGGAAAATAAAATCAACTAGGGATTGTATACCCTATGCTTGAATCAACTAGGGAGTGGAGACCCTATGTTGGAAAAATTATCAACTAGGGAGTGTATACCCTATGTTGGAAAATAAAATCAACTAGGGATTGTATACCCTATGTTGGAAAAATCATCAACTAGGGAGTGTATACCCTATGTTGGCATCAACTAGGGAATGGAGACACTATGTTGGAAATGAGACTAAGGAATGGAGACCCTATGTCTACACGAACCAAGAAGGATTTTTGTTTTTTTTTTTCCGATTTTTTTTTTAACCAATTATTATTTTAAACAAAATTCCCCAATGCTTATTTTCTGAGGACATAAATAAACTTTTTTTTTCTAGAACAAGACTTCTTCTTCTTTTTTTTTTGTTTTTTTTTAAATTATCCTAGGAGAAAATTCATCAGACTAGGTTTTCTTGTCTTAGGAGAAAGATTCATCAGACTAAGATTTCGATCCTAAGAGAAAATTCATCAGACTAGATCTTTTTTTTTGTTATCTTAGGAAAAAGATTCATCAGACTAAGATTTCGATCCTAGGAGAAAGTTCATCAGACTAGGTATGTTTTTGTTTATCTTAGGAGAAAGATTCATCAGACTAAGATTTCGATCTTAGGAGAAAGTTCATCAGACTAGGTATGTTTTTGTTTATCTTAGGAGAAAGATTCATCAGCCTAAGATTTCGATCCTAAGAGAAAATTCATCAGACTAGATCTTTTTTTTTGTTATCTTAGGAAAAAGATTCATCAGACTAAGATTTCGATCCTAGGAGAAAGTTCATCAGACTAGGTATGTTTTTGTTTATCTTAGGAGAAAGATTCATCAGACTAAGATTTCGATCCTAAGAGAAAATTCATGAGACTAGGTCCCTTTTTTGTTATCTTAGGAGAAATATTCATCGGACTAAGATTTCGATCCTAAGAGAAAATTCATCAGACTAGGTCCTTTTTTTTTTGTTATCTTAGGAAAAAGATTCATCAGACTAAGATTTCGATCTTAGGAGAAAGTTCATCAGACTAGGTATTTTTTTGTTTATCTTAGGAGAAAGATTCATCAGACTAAGATTTTGATCCTAAGAGAAAATTCATCAGACTAGGTCCTTTTTTTTTGTTATCTTAGGAAAAAGATTCATCAGACTAAGATTTTGATCCTAAGAGAAAATTCATCAGACTAGGTCCCTTTTTTGTTATCTTAGGAGAAATATTCATCGGACTAAGATTTCGATCCTAGGAGAAAATTCATGAGACTAGGTCCTTTTTTTTGTTATCTTAGGAGAAAGATTCATCAGATTAAGATTTTTATCCTAGGAGAAAGTTAATCAGACTAGGTGTTTTTATTATCTTAGGAGAAAGATTTATTAGACTAAGATTTTTATTGGTAGGAAAATCCATCAGACTGGGACTTTATATCCTAGGAGAAATGTGAAGAGCAAAGGCAACCTTTTATGCACACAGATAAAGGCAAAAATTTGAGAAACTTCCCTTTGTCAGTTCTTCTCTTCTTCTTTTTTTCCTTTTTTTTTTTTTGATTTTGAACCAACTTTTTTGCACTGCTTTGTTCTTGTTTCAAACAAAGAAAATTTTGTCAGTTTTAAAAAGTGGTGGTCGGTTTGTGGCCTTGAGTCCTAGGCAACTTGGCTTTTGCTCAATCAGCCTGAGTCGGTTTCAAGAGACGTTTGCTCTGCATCAACCCTGATTATTCCACACTCAGTACCATTTGTATTTCTGGCTCAGTCAAACTTATCCCAACAGGGGATCTTTGCTTAGGCGACCTTTTATGATATCTTGAATGACTTCTTGCCTTTTGGAGCAATTTGACTGTTAGAGGGAATCACCAGTTATCTTTGTTTGCGCCAAGTAGGCTGACAAGAGTCTTTTTTTTTGGGGGGGGAACCAATTTCATGAACCCTCGAGGCATGTTGACTGTAAAAACTGAATGTGCTGGCCAAATTTGCTTTGTGCAACTGAAAAGCTGGTAGCAGATTTTGAAATCCTTTCTTGCTTGTTTTGAGAAGGACTGACTCAGAGTGAATGACACAATGATGCAAAGAAACAAGCAATGCCTCTGTCGGAAGGACAGAAGGAAGAGTTCTTTTTTTATCTTTTTTATTTTTTTATTTTTATTTTGCGGTAACTAGCCTTAGTGATCATGACATGCATTTTGGACTTATGACCTTTGAAGTTGAGCTTGTTCGCGCTAATCCTTTGCATCAGTTTCACGACTCACCTTCTACTAGTGGTGCCCCGAGAGGTTTTCACCAACAAGTCTCTCTCATTTATTTTTCTCTATTTACCGTCGCCTTACAATGCCCGTGAAGGTTTTCACTAGTAAGACTCTCTCATTTTCTCATTTTTTTCTCTTTTCTTTTTCCTTTTCTTTTGTGAGCAACTTGACAGTGTTCTTGTCATGTGACAACTGTTGCTCATTTCATGCTTTCATGGGCGAGCAACTGAGAGTGTTCTATGTCGCGTGACAACCGTTGCTCATTGCATGCTTCTCTTAGCATTCTTAAAGGCATATCGGGAGGTCTTTATTTGAAGAGTTTTTGGATAGGGTTGGAAAGGAGGGGTTGGCATGAAGGCTTAAAGTAGACTCAAATGAGGGGTTATAGACTTACTACTCTTGGAATCGACTCTTTTAAAAGTGGAATAAAATTTCTGCCCCAGTTTTAGCTACTGGGGATTTGTTTTTTTTTTTGGACTTTTTTTTTTTACTCTTATTTGGTTGGACTGAACCGTGTAAGGATGCCTACGTATCCTTTTTTTTTAAAGGAATCAAGTCTAACGTAGTTCAAACATCTGACCTAACTATTTTTCATCTTTCTTTCTTTTTCTCATGTTTTTCTTCTTTTCCTTTTTCTCTTTTTCTCATTTTTTTTTGCTTTCGAAATAGGTTGCCCCAGCTTTTATTTTTTGGGGGCATGGACCTTTGACTGTTCTTTTTTTTTTTTTTTCCACTTAACTTTCTAAGAGTTGCCCCAGCTTGTACTCTTGGGGTATGGACTTTCTTTTAATTCCCATTTTTTTTTGGGACTTTAAACTTTAAACTTGATTCCAAAAGAGGGTGGTCAAAGAAAAATGACACCGGCTCAAAAAGGGGTAGAGAAGGGTATAAAGTGTTTAGATAGCAGAAAAAGGGCCTCCCAGCCTCGAGAACGCCGAAACATATTATCTTCACAAACAACGACATTGATGGACATGTCGGTTTCTGGGTCTTTTTTAGTGTAAAGCTGTATGAGCAATACTATCCTCGTAGTGACTGACCCGTGCCGTTTTGTGTGACTTTTCTTGGATTTTTCTCTTAATGTAGAAGATGCATTTCGCCAATACACTGATATGTTTCAAGTTGACTGGGACACAGCTTCTTTTGAAAAATACTTTCTATCTCTTAGTGCTAAATAGACTTCAATCTGTCCGATCATCCTTAAGCCCGATCTTCTCAATGATTCAAAAGGTGGAGATCTTTAACAATTATGAGCATGACTGCTTTTGTTCCAATAAAATTGACTCATGCTTATTCAAATGTTTCATGTCTCTATTCACCTTCAAAAGTGTCTCTTTATCACTTATCAGTTTTCTAAGATCTGGCCAAAATTTCCGCATGCATGTCATGTCACTAGAACTAGCGTGGAAAGAACTCTGCACGAAATGAGTGACTGCTTTTTTTTTTTGCCCTTTTTTTTGTTGAATAAAGGATAGAAAGGTCCGATAGCACAAAAAGAAGAAGAAAAGACGACAAAATAAGCTACCATGGCTAAAAGAAGAGTGACTTTCCAGTTGCTAAGCGACATTTTAGCCACAAAGTTGCATATCAGCATTACTACGACATTCAGTCCTTTTTATTTCCTTTGATTCAACACTCAAATTCGACTTTTTGATCAAACTGTTACCCATTTTGGCTGTCGGATTTCAGGATTGACAACATGAAAATTTTCACAGTAACTAATTTGCCAAAGAACTTGGAATACTTCTCATGTCTCCCCATCATCAAATTATCCCGAGCAGGCCATGTCCTATTGCTCAATTCTGGTAGAGTCAACCCCACATTTGCCTCCATTTTTAATTTTCACTGTCAACTCGCCTACTTGCATTTTCGTGACTTTGGATCAACGATAGTGGTGCTTGTTCCATTGCATACCAACAAACTGACCACCTTTAATTAGCTTTTATTTCAAAAAAACAAGCATGTTAGAATAATCACTTTTTTTTTTCTTTTTCTCGTTTTTTTGTCGCTCTTTTTGTTTCCACTCTTTTCTTTATTTTTCACTCAATTTTCTTTCTCTCTTTCCTTTTTTTAATTTATTTTTTCACTCAATTTGTTTACGGCTATGATCGAATCCGATGGGGATTGCCTACGTATCATGACGCCGTATGAATCAGATCTTGCGTAGTTCGGAAAGATTGGGAAAAAAGTAAATAACCTGACTCTTTTTTTTTTGAATTTTGTATTTTTTTTCGAAACAAAGACTTAAAGGAAATTTTTTTTTTGGATTTAGATTTGTTTTTTTTTTTGGAATTTCGAAAGAAAAACTTCTAAATAAGAAAGGATTTTTTTTTTTGGATTTTTGGACTATTATTTTGAATTTATGAAAGAAATACTTCTAACGGAAAAGAAAATACTTTTGAATCTTGAATTTTCTTTTCAATTTTCAAAAGAAGAATGAAAATATTTTTTTTTGGATTTTTTATTTTGTTTTTTTAAAGAAAGAATTCTAAAGAAGAAAGAATTTTTTTTTTTTGAATTGTTGGGAAAAAGACTTCTAAAAAAAAGGTAGAAAATATTTTTTTGGATTTTGATTTCACTTGTTTTCCTTTTCTAACGAAAGACTCCTACAAAAAGATCTTTGGTTAAAAATTTTTATTTGAAATTTTCTAAAGAAAGATTTCCAAAGTACGGATTAAACAAAAATATTTTTGGATTTTTTTAAAAATAGGGACCAGAACCGATGAGGTTTGCCTACGTATCTCACATCCGGTGAGAATCAGACCCGCGTAGTTCTGTCAGTTTTGACGGAACCGGGAAAATATGATATTAACTTATTTTTATTTTTTTTAAATATATTTTCTCTTTCTCCATCTTTCAAAAAATTTGACAGAGTTTCATGACATTTTCAAGTATCGAGGTTTTCAAAAATCAGGCAAATCTTCTATCCTATCTCACTCTTGGTTTTTCTGCTATTTGTTTTTTTATTCGGTCAACAAACAAGCCGAAATAAAATATTGTACACACAGCAGGTAAGATGCATCAGGATGGTCTTTTATTTCGGGTTCACCTGTCCTAGACGGACCCAACCCCTGCGTTGAGTCCCCTAAGTCAAATGCACATGATGCAAATAATTGTTCCTACTAGAGATACGACATGAGGCTATGTTATACTAGGTTTATATCCTGGGGTTTTGTTCTAGACAAGGCTTACCCGAACGGACAACTCGAGCCGAGGTCGGGGTAGCGTACCAGGAATACAGAAGCTTCACCGGCTTTGCAACTTGTTCGTACCTCGTTCTAAAATTTGGATGACTCTAACAGAAAAGAAGTCACACGAAATGCACACTTTCCAGATGATTTAGAAGACTCAGAGAGAAGAAGGGTTTCAGCACAGTTTATATGCAGTTCAGATAATATCAAAGCGGTAAATGCGGCAATTAGCACATTAGGTTTAAACACGTAAAATCAGATAATGGAAGCCAAAATATAACAGTTATATAAGCTCGAATTCTTGAACCCTGAACCAGAGATTCTGGGTTAAATCCCCAGCAGAGTCGCCAAAGCTGTCACACCTCCTTTTTCACTACTCTGGTAAGGGTGGATAAAGGAGTTTTTTCAATTAAAGTGACAATAATCGAAATGAGATTATTTATTTATTTTTCAGAGTCGCCACTTGGGATAAGTATTAGGGTGTCCCAAGTCACCAGTTTATTTAAATCCCAAATCGAGGAAAATTGACTCTGTTTTAAAGTCTGCGAACCATAAGACCGGGTAAGGAATTCTGTTAACCCAGGAGAAGGTGTTAGGCACTCCCGAGTTTCGTGGTTTTAGCACGGCCGCTCAACTATTAATAATTGGCCTAATTATCTAATTAATTACGTGTTTTAAAACCTTTTGTGCATTATTGCTTTTGTACCGCTTTTAATTATTTATGAAATTATTTTGGAACAAGTCACGATGTTGTACACTTGTCGTTCGGTACACGTTGCAAACCGCGCCACATAAAATGCACCCATGATTTACGACATGTTTATTTTAATACTATTCGATGTTATGGTCGGATCACATGAAATGCACACCCGAATTCGAATTTACGCTTTTGTACACATTGCGAATCGCGTCACGTGAAACACACACGTGATTTACAACAAGTTAATTGTTTATTATTGGCGCTTAAATCATGTCACGCGTACGTGTACATAATTTATGACACTAAATTTATTTGAGAAAAGTTTGATCGAAGTTGCGCATACGCATACTTCAACTTAATTTTAAAAATTGTAATTATGTCACGCGAACGTGTACATAACAAAAAAAACAACTTCATCAAAATCGAAAGTCTTCAGCACCCAAATGATCACAATTGTTTGTTACTCAAAAATTCAAGTAATCGATTGATTATTTCTACATGGGTTTCATCTGAATAAACATAGCTAGTTTCAGCAAGAAGCAATATTAATGGATCAACAGATTAAAAGGAATCGAACTTGATTAACCTCATTTACTGTTTTATTCAACATTAACCTATATGAACTTAATAACAACTCAACATTGATTATACAAATTAAATACGTACAAATATTCAACATTACCTACAAAAACTTAACAACCAAAACTCAACACGTCCCACCCACTAACACCAGACGGCTAATCCAAGTAACGAAATACGAATCATTGAATCAGTGATAAGCAAATTAGAACCATTAAATTAAAAAGCATAGAATATCAAAATTAACAGTGTCGAAAGAGTGTTGAAATAACAACGTTTGAGAACATAGAACATGAAATAATAGTGACAATGTAACGATCCGACCGGTCGTTTTGAGCTCTAGCGCGTCGTTCAGCGGTTGGAAGTAATGAACAACATCATTTCAGGTATTATGACTTGTGCATATGGTCGGAGTTGCAATTCAGGAAGTTCAGAGTCAAATTGGAAAGAAAATTCTCATTTCGGAAGCCTTAAGTTGAAGAAATTGACTAAGACTGAAATTTTGAGTAAACGACCTTGGAATCAGGATCGGAAGGTTTCAGCATGTTCGTATGATGATTTCGGACTTGGGCGTATGTCCGGATCGGGTTTTGGATAACCCGGGAGCATTTTTGTGTATATTGTGGAAGTCAGCATTTTTGAAGGAATTTCCTAAGTTTGGCTGGAAGGCATTTCAGTGTTATAGATGCCCATTTGGGATTCCGAGTCTGGGAATAGCTGCGTATGGTGATTCTGGAGTTGGGAGCGCGATCGAAAGTGAATTCGGATCTCCGTAGGTTAATTTGAAGTCATTTGGCTAAAGATAGAAATTTGAAGGTTTTGAAGAATCCGACCGGAAGTGAAAATTTTGATATCATGGTCGGAATGCGATTCCGAAAGTTGGAGCACGTCCGTAATGTCGAATATGACTTGTGTGCAAAATTTGGGGTCAATTTGATAGGTTTCGGCATCAAAGGTAGAAGTTTAAAATTTCAAAGTTCATAAAGTTTGGATTGGAGTACGATTCGTGGTTTCGGCATTGTTTGATGTGATTTGAGACCTCGAGCAAGTCCGTAGGGTGTTATGAGACTGAGTTGTGTGATTGGACGGGGTCCCGGGGGCCTCGGATGTGTTTCGGGGTGGTTTCAGATCATTTCGGGCTATTTTGAGATGGCTATTGCTGGTATCTGGTGTTGTTCTTCGCGTTCGCGGGGACCCCTTCGCGTTCGCGAAGAAGAATTTGGCATCAGGGACTTTGCTCTTCGCGTTCGCGAACAGTGCCTCGCGCTCGCGAAGAAGGAAAATATCTGCTGCGCAGGTCTGACTTCGGAGGCTCATATCTCACAATCTATAAAGAATTTGGAGATGATGTAAAAATGGAAGTTGTAGCCCTTTGAAATATAAACCATTTTTCATTTGGAGTTTTGTGCAAAACGTTACGACTATTCTACTAGAGGCTGTTTGAGAAGAGTAAATAGGGATCATGGAATTTTGTTCTATGCGTTCGCGGTGGTGTACCGCGTTCGCGAAGAATAAATGGGGGAGCTGGAGTTTTGTTCTATGTGTTCGCGGCGAGGTACCGCGTACGCGATGAAGGATTTACCTGGGCATATTTAAATAAACCCTCCGCGACTTAAACCTTATTTTTCACCATTGTTGTACGGAAAAGAGCTTTTGGGGACGATTTTGAAGAGGGAAATTCTTGTTCTTCATAGAGGTAAGTATTTTGATCATTAAAACTCGATTATGGATGATTATAGAACATAAAACCAGTGTAAATTTATGGAAAATCATTAGAAAAATTGGGTTTTAGGGCTTGGGATTATGAGACCTTAAAGGGTCGATTTGAGGGGTCAAACGAACTTCGATTTTGGTGTTCTTTATATGTACGGACTCATGAGAGAACGAAGAACACCTTTGTATAAAAACTTCTGAGTTTCGGGATGCGGGCCAGGGGGTCAGGTTTTGACCAATTTCGGATTTTTGGGTTAAATTCGATATTTTTCAATTGGAATTTATTCCTTAAGAACATATTGATGATAAAGATCTGAACTTGGTAGATTTGGAGCCTTCGAAAGTTGATTCGAAAGGCAAGCGCATTGCGGAATAGTTTCCGGGCTAGTTTTGAGGTAAGTAATGTCTTTAAATCCTGTCCTAAGGGTATGAAACCCCGGACTATGCACCCTTTCACGGGTTTTGAAATGAAAAGGATTGAAATTTGGAAATATCTTCCGTATTTAGGCGACTATTGAGTTGCGAAACCGATTTTTAACCCTATGCTTAATTAGTATTATTTTATTATGATATGATTTGGGTTGTAAGCCGTGTTTGGGGCCTAGTGCCGATCTGTTTTCCCCTTTGAGGGTTGTGTTACTATATTTTCTTCACTGATACGCTATGATTTTACACTCATTCTTTTCCTGATAAATCGTTTTGACACTCAGAGTATTTTGATACTATTTATTGAAAAATGAAACACTGTTTTGGGTCGAGAACCTGGTATGTTTATGGCCTAAGGGAAAATTGAGAGTGTCTGACTGAGTGGTGAGGTGGCTCTCAGGCCTCAGGAGTGTGTTGAGGAGGCTCTCAGGCCTCAGGAGTGTGGTGAGGAGGCTTTCAGGCCTCAGGAGAGTGGTGAGGAGGCTTTCAGGCCTTCTGTTATTATTGCGCTTAGGCTGTAGGAGACCCTTCGGAGTCTGTAACACACCCCCAGTGAGCGCCGATACCGATTGAGTGATGATGATTGCCCGCGGGGCTGATACTGAGTGATGATTGATATTGAGTGATTGAGAGAATGCCTGAGGGGCAACTGTTACGAGAAATGATTTTGGCCCGAGGGGCAGATTTATGATGATTTTACTAAATTTTCGAACTATGATTTACTTCATTTTCAACTAGTTTTACGGAGGATTTTACTGAGATATACTGATGTTGCACTTGTTTCCAAGGGATTTCTGGAAACTGATTTCGAACTTATTATTTTGATGAATACTACATGGTGACTTGGTGTTTTACTTGTTTTGTGAAATTGTGTATCTGTACTGTGTGTTTATAATTCTCAGATTGTGTTTCATTTTCATTACTACTGAGTTGGCGTACCCATAAAGACTCCCTGTACCTCTGTGCACAGATTCATGTGACGGTCTAGAGCAGTAGCTGCCCTTGCTTGTAGTTGCAGATTCACGGGATTTCGAGGTAGTTGTTCAGCGTCCACAACTTCTCCATTTCCCTTCCTTATTTAGTCTTTAGCATTTGATTCAGAGACATATATTATAGTTTTAGAAGAGTTTAGATTTATTTATTCTTAGATGCTCATGACTATTGACTCCAGTCTTGGGAGGATTTGTTTAGAGTGTCAGATTACTGTTGGGGCGTAAAGACTTAAAGAAATTATTATATTTTATTATTGCTGTTATTATCGATATTGAACTGTTATAATATGAATAAGCGAGTAGTAATGTGATGGTTGGCTAGCCTAGTTCCACGATAGGCGCCATCACGGCCTGTTAGGATTTGGGGTCGTGACAAGTTGGTATCAGAGCACTAGGTTACATAGGACTCAACGGTCATGAGAAGGTTTAGTAGATTCTTGAGGATCGGTATGGAGACGTCTATAATTATCCTCGAGAGGCCGCAGAACCCTTAGGAAACATTCCACATTCTTGAATTCTTATCGTGCGAATCAATTTATTCAGCCAAAAAATGTTACTCTTTGAATTCCTTTCATGTATTTGAATGCGCACGCGAGCGCTAGGTATTAGTTGTGCGTCGAAAGCTTGTGACTTCCATGGAAGAGATGTGATTATTTTTAACATGTTAATAATGGGCCAGTCGGAAGGACTTGAGGCCGGATTTTGTTTGTGGCTTGAGTGTTGAGATTGCATTTGGATGAGCACATGTGCTAGGGGACTTGTATGTCTGTTGGTGTCCTTATTGATGGAACTTTGTGACTAGATGACTATATGGTGAGTGTGATCGGATAGTTAGATGTATTCAGGTTGTTTGATTGTGACCAAAACGAATTAGCGGGAGATGTGGCAAGAACCATTGATTATTTGACTTCTGTATTGAGTTAGAATATGGCTTCGAGTTATGAGTATTGAAGGACCTCTCGTGTAGTTAGTTGTGGAGTGAAGTGGGTTTTCCTGTTATGTTATGAGTTCATGTGATGTCTTTTGAGCTGACCAAGGCTCCAACAACGTTCATGTATTTGATTAGCGGTGTATTCAGCCGTGTTATAACTCCTTTATTATTGTGTTCATTGATGGCATCCTGGCGTACTCTCGTAGACAGGGATAACATATTCAACATTTGATGATGGTATTACAAGGATGTAGGGAGGAGAAGCTTTGTGCAAAGTTCTCCAAGTGGGAAATTTTTGGCTTAGTTCAGTAGAATTCTTGGGACACGTGATGTCATGTGAAGGTATCCAGGTGGTCAGACGAGTGTGAGTAAGCTTCCAGAAGCTTAAGATTCCTTGACCACAACCCTAGTGTTAGTATTGCCATTAGCTTCAGGTTTTTATACCGCTTAATGGGATGTCTTGGGGGCAGGTAGTGGTTGTGTTCTAATGTAGGAAGGTATAATGATTGCGTGATAGCTATGATTTTCGAAAGTGTATAGGGAGATATCTTTTGAGGTTAAGCAGGCAAGGGTATTTCCTACGGGTTGTCCTGAGGTGTGTGACCCTTATGTTTATCTGTAGTAAGTTATCTCTAGTAGTAAAAGATGTATTTTGTAAATTGAGTTTAGATCGCTTGTGGGAGTTGGCATGATCATTACAATGGTGAATGCGAGATTTGCATACGGGTTGAGGGTTAGATGGCATGGGTCATATGAGCGTATGAAGGATTTAGTTGAATCTCACCACATTATGGTGGCAGTGATAGCGTAGGGGCATCGTGAGTTATTGTTTGTCTTGATATTTGGCTTTGAGCCAAGTGGGGGAGCCCGTTAATGATAAGTTGATTGCATGATTATGTGTTGTATTGGTTTTGGTTCGAGGTATGTTGGTGAATTAGTTATGACCCACAGAGGTGGAGTCTGGGAATGACTCGAGCGATGGAAATTCTTCANGTGGATTGCAAGCGGGGTTAGGTCGTTCTGTTTACTTGGTTAGTGTAATTGAAATTGCATAGAGCAAATGACGTTCGAGAATGGTTCAGACGGATTCAAGGTTATAAGTAGCGATCGAGGATCTTCAAGGTGTGAGAAGGGCTAGAATGGAGATTTACGGGGAAGGTGTCAAGGCTTGTGGTGTATTTGCATTATCATGGATTCTATCCATCAGTATCAGGAAAGTGAAGGTAATGACTTTAAATTTGCAGGAAGTCTCGTTAGGGTAAATATTTCTAATGGGGTGCTTTGGGGATATTTGAGAGAGTATTCAGCGGCTTATGAGCCTTAGACGGTATATTTTTATGCTCGGGTTTTGTGCGATGAGTCGGGATTGAGAATTGCGGTATTATGGCAAGAAGAAGTGTCAATTCGAAGGTAAGTCAGGAGGAACTTGCATAAATAGGACAACTTGGTAGTAGGTCAGATCGGCATGATAAGGTATATGGTGAGTTCGTTAGGTGTTTATGAGGTACTGAGTTGTTACAGGTATTTCTTAGCAATTCTCTTAGAATTTTATGGCATGCGTAGCTTGGTTGAGTTAGAAGGATTCAGTCCTGGCGGTTTGGT